>JADRCD010216397.1:0-13954 GCA_019843815.1 Montemys delectorum
TTTTATTTTATTTTATTTTCAGAGGGGAAACTGGGAAAGGAGATATCATAGGACATGTAAATAAAGAAAATATCTAATAAAAAATACAAAAAAGGGTTATCAATAAACAATTTTGCTGATCACCTGTTATATTGTTGTTGTAGTGTGTATATTTAACTTCTTTTGATTTCCTATGTTAATTTTAAACAGAAATTGTTGACTTCTCATTGGCACCTTTACTGATATAGAAAATTCTGGTAAGAGATTTTAATAGTTCAGATAATAAGAAATGGCCATCACTTCAGAATTCGCTTCAGGGACCTATAAATAATTCCCTTCCTCGAACACAACCTAAGTTTGTATTCTATTTTAATTTAAAATTTTGAGAATTTTATATATGAGTATTGCATTTATTTCATTTTCCTTCCTTCTTCCTTCCTCTAAATCCTTCTGGGCTTTCAACTTCCTCTCAAGTTCATTAGCTCTTCATCTTTAGTTATATTATCATTATTGTATACATTACATTTAGCATTACTCAAATTTTCGTTTGCTTGGGGATGAATCCTTGGGATCAGATAAGCAGTGAGAGGGTTCATCTCTGGAAAAGATTTATTCTCTCTTTCTCAGCAGACATTAATTACTTGTTTCTTATGATGGGACCCTGTGAGAGTTTCCCAATCCATGCTGGAATGTCAACTTGTGTTTCCACCATGTAGGTCTTAATTAGTTAATAAAGGTTTGTTTGTTTGTTGTTATTTACTTTTAATGAGTCCAAAATCCCTATAGTATGTAGAAGGCAAAAACCTTACAACAGACATTCTGGTACTCTGTCTCTTATACTCTTTCTGCCTGCTCTTTGACCAGTGTTCCCTGAACCTTAAGTGCAGGAGTTGTATTGTAAAAGTAGGAGTTGGTGCTGAAAATATCACAAGCAGTTGTTCTCTGTATTTTTGACTGATTGTGGATTTTCTGTAACAGTATGCATCTTCTGCAAAAAGAATCTTTTTTGGTATGATGTGAAAGCCTCTTTTTTTTCTGTGCATATAAGAATAAGTAACTAGAATACAGTTAGAAATGATCCTTGTTTAGGAACCTGGTAATAAGTTCTCAGCTAGAGTCTGTGACTTCACATAAGCTATAGTTGATATTTAATAACTGATGACTCTGAGGTTACCTTGACTTTAAAGGCTACATTTTAATGGATTTTCTTAGCTATACTTAATAGAAGAATTCAAATACACATGGCATTAAAAAAAGATCTTTTTTTTTTTTCCTTTCCTAAATAACAAGAAGTCCAGAAACCGACAGCTGGTATCTTTGGTTCAATGTCTCTGAATGCTAGCTCCAAGTCTCTAATTCTTTTGGCTTTTGTTCTCTCATGCTCACTAGATTATTCCTGCAAATCCAGGCATCATTACTGTTGAGATATGCAAAGAAAGAAAAAAGGTAAAATGAATGCCACTTTCAACAGCTGTTTTATTAATAAAAAAGAAAAAAACACTCTCCCAGATAGCCCCTTCTCTAATGAAATCTATTCACATTCCATGAGCCAGAAATATATCCTGTGGCTGACTGTAGAAGCAAAGGCAGCTCTGAAAAGACACAGCTAAGTAAAAGAGACTGAAAATGAGTGCTAAGATTGTCAAGCAAGAAAACCTGCACCAATCACTATTTTAATATTCCAAATACATACTTTTATACAGGAAATTGTATAAATAATAGACCTTTTATGGTAATAGAACAAATATTTTTAAGCCTTCAAATTTCTTGAGAAAGAAATACCATAATTGTATTAGTCAGGGTTCTCTAGAGTCACAGAACTTATGGTAGTCTCTATGTAGTAAAGGAATTTATTGATGACTTACAGTTTGTAGTCCAACTCCCAAATCAACTCCCAACAATGGTCGGCAGCAGCTGTGAAGTCCAAGGATCCAGCAGTTGCTCAGTCCCACAAGGCAAGCAGGTGAAGCAGAGAGAGCCTTCCTTCTTCCAATGTCCTTATATGGGTCTCCAGCAAAAAGTGTGGCCCAGGTTAAAGGTGTGGTGGCAGATGATCTTGCTTGAACTCGTAGATCTTCCAGTCTTAATCTTCTAGGATTCATAGCCACTATGCCACCACACCTTTAATCCCAGATGATCTTGAACTCATAGAGCTTTCTATTTTAATCCTCTGGGATTCATAGCCACTATTCTTCAAGGTCTCCATGCCAAGATTCAGGTTGAAAATTTGTATCTCTCAGCCTCCATATTAGGGCCACAGGTGAGCCTTCTAATTCTGGATTGTAGTTTATTTCAGATATAGTCAAGTTGACAACCAGGAATAGCCACTACAATAATGTTTTCTGGTATTCTTAATGAATGTTAAATTTGAAATTTAACTACCTTTTATTTCATAGTAGTAAAAGGCTTCCTACTGTCCTGCCAGAGGTAAAAGTAAAACGTGTTTGGGGTCTCCATCAATCATAAAACTCAACAGGATAATGATCATGGGACAAGCAAAGGATCAGCTGAGAACAGACCAAGGAACACTTTGGAGCATGACATAATTGAGATGAAAATAAGGAGCCAGAATATGATCCAATTATGCAGTATACTTTAAACATGTATGTGATTATCTTCTATCTTCAAACTAGCTAGAAAGACATTCTTAAAAATTACATGTGATACAAAAATACATAGCTGTGATTTGATGGTGCTTTGAAGAAGTTACTTGCCTATGTGTTGAGATATTTATACAGAAAGTATAAAAGTAACAAGTTTGTGACTACGATGCTAAGCTACATTTTGTGCTTATTTTGAACAAGACGCATAATAATATTAAGTGGCTGATTAATGTTAGCTTATTGAATCTTCACAACAGCCTCAAAAATAGGTATTTTCCCCCATCCCATTTTACAGGTGAGGAAGTATTGATTGAGTTGCTGAAAATTATCTCAACTGTCAATGACAACAAGGAAAAAAAAATAGTAGTTTGAGTCAATAGTCCAAATAACTTTAATTAGACTCTTATTAAATTTTAAATTTTTGAAAAACACTATGGCAGGGAAAAATCAAAGAAAAAGTGGTATATGGTTTTGCAATGATTACTATTTACATACTGAGATCTAAAGTTGGGTTTAAGTTTAGGGTGCAGGAACGACTTGAAATCAAAGAAAGCTGAGAATAATAAATATTGTGATCAACAGGAGAAAACTGCCGATGTGGAAAAGGTCAGACAAAAATGGATAGTTTCGAAACTAGTTGCATGGCACCCATTGACCTTGCAATCAAAAGACCTATCTTGGTTCTGCTTCACATGCATGGGATCTCCATAGACAAAGTCTTTAATCTCTCCTAGCCTCACAGGAAGACAAAGGCGCTCTAGTAGTATTGCATGAAAGGTGGTATAAAAATGTAAATGTTCAAATTAACATTAACTAAATCTAGGGCTGAGAAAAAAATAGGTTGTGACCCTATCATCAAAAAAATCCAAATTGTGACGGAAGTTTTGTCTTTGGAGACCTCTGGAAAAGAGTGATCCAAGCTCTCTCTAAAGCTCATTACACAATGGGATTCAGGATAGATTGTACGATGAGAGGGATTTTTTTTTTAAATGACTTTAAAATGTTTTGCAAAATCTGGTTCAATTATAATGAGGAAGCCAAGGGTGATGGATCATACCTGCAGTCTCAGAATGCAGGAGGCTGAATTTGAGAGCTGTAAGGGCTACACTGTAAGTCCTATAATGCCTTAAGCTGAACAGTGAGGTCCTCACTTAAAAAATAATGATGAAGCCGTGCCGTTGTGGTGCACACCTTTAATCCCAGCACTTGGGAGGCAGAGGCAGGTGGATTTCTGAGTTTGAGGTCAGCCTGGTCTACAAAGTGAGTTCTAGGACAGCCAGAGCTATACAGAAAAATCCTGTCTAGAAAAAAAAAACAAAAAAGCAAACAAACAAACAAAACAAACAAAAAATAATGATGAAGAGCAAATGGGGAAGAATGGAATATTGACACAACTGTAAACACACATGGAAGTGGATGAATGAATAAACAAATAAATAAATAAATAAATAAATAAATAAATAAGCAAACAAATTTTGTTTTTAGAAGTTGAACACATTAAAGAAGAGATTACCTGCTAAAGACTCCATAAATAAATGCAGCTGTTTTTTATCACTCTAAGTCCCAGCTCAGACTTCTCAATTATTAACTGCAAGACTTTAAATGTATATTTTTTGACCTACATCTGGAGCAGTTTGTCATAGCAACAGAAGAATATAATGTGCGATGAATCAGGAATATTCATCTGAATTTAACACAATCCTGTAACAGAAACCTGGCCAATCCTGATGAGAAAACAGGAATGGACCTTCAAAAGAACAGCACAGGTCTTATTCCTGAACTAGCTCATTGGAACCTAAAAACAGATCACATTATTTATTACAGAGAATCTTAATCCTGCAAGAAGGAAGTTATTACAAGATATCCTAGTTTGATTTCAAGTTCTTTTTGAGTCCCACTTAAGTCACCAGCCATAAGTCATTGTACTATGAGAGACTAAATTTCAAGCCCTGTGTGAGGAGAGGAAATGGACCAATTTTAGCCTTTCAAGCTAACCACTGAAAGAATAAAACTGCTTCATACCCTTCCTCTTCAGGAAGGGAAATCTAATTTCAGGAAGCATCCAGTTTTCCCAACACCTCTTGAGATTCAATACTGGATGATTTCCCAGTATTGGTCTCAGGTACCAAAAGAGATGGAAGATTGTTCAAGGCATCATCTATTCAAATGCACCTCTTAATCCCATGGAATTGCTACATACTTTTTACATATCACATACAACTTCATCTCTAAAGTTCACTGTTTAGTGCCAATGAGCATCAGTGAGCAAGAGACTGGTATACACTGTAGCCATTTTTCTTTCTTATAACCACAATATTTTTTTTCTACACCACCACCACAAGGCTATTCAGGTCATAAGATTAGTTAAGGATATAATGTGTATTGTGTAATGTGTATTGTGTTTGTGTGTGTTTGTTTTTGAGTACCGAACATGTATTTAAAAACTATGTCTAATATATGCTTCTTAAGCTTATAAACACAAGAACAAAAAATAATGAATTTTTAAAAATACATTTAACAACAAATCTTAGTTATTTGCTTTATTTTTTTCTTATTTCAAAGAGAACATCACATTTGAAAATAAGACAGAATAAATTACCATCAGTTTTAGCTGATGTACTAGCCACAATATCTCTATTCCATACCTTGCCTTTGCTGCATGTAGAGCAAGGCAAGTCTGTATTAATTGGCCAAGGCAGACATAACCTCCCAGACTTAGGTGGCATCACTTACAATTTTTAAACTTAAGATGGTAAAGAACAATGTTCATTGAGTAGAGACTGTGCTTTGTGAGACTCGTGACTGGATGTATTGATTGTCCAAAACAAGGAGTATGGTTGTGGTGGTTTTTACAGATACACATGATGTTCTCTGTTCATATAGAAACCATACTTTGAATTTTGACTTTTTATTATTTCTCATGTTTGCACTATGTAATAATATTCTCTTGTTTTCATTCCTGATGTCTACCCTGAGCTATAGTGCTCATATCTTAATATAAATGGTAAAGACTTGTTCTGTCCACATAATGGGGGGAGAAGAATTAATAAATAAAATAACTTTGTATACAAGTATTATTTTAGGTACAATCCAGGCTATTAAATAATGTTTGAGTAAATATGTGGAAATGCTTAGACTCCTTCTAATAAAAATTTATATTTTATAGTATCAGTGATAGAATTTTTGTGCCCTTCTAAGTCCAAAAGATATACATTTCTGTTTACAAGCCTCCATATGAATTGTCTGATTTTGAGGCCTGGTTCTGGATCTCACGAGTATGAGAAGCCATATCCTATAGGACGTAACAATCAGAGAAAGATTTTCACATTGGTGTTCTTGTCTTCATAGACAATGCCTATTCCTAGTCAACAAGCCAATTGTCATTTGAAGTGTGGGAAGCTGAAGTTCTCTCAGATTCTGTGAGTGAATTGTTTTTTTGGTTTTTTTTTTTTTTTTTTTTGCACCAATCCAACTATGAGCATTCAGTAAACCATTTCCCTATTTTCTGAAATCGTGACATCACACTGCAGGAAGCAAGCTCCAGTAAGGAGGAAATACATAAAGGATGCCAAATAGCTGCATCACTATCCATCTTAGAAATGGATGCATAGCCTCAATGAAAGGAGGTTATCCATATGATTGACTAGCTTTCATCCTCTCTGGGCAATGTTTGAAGACTTCCTGGACATCAACAACAATAAGGGTACGAATAGTTGCCTTGTGTTGACACCCGTATGATATGTTAAACCTGACAGCTTTTATGTACCCAATTCCATGCAGCAGCCACCTTGTGAGGTTGTAGTTCTGAGTGTGGAACATCTGGAGCTATACTTTAATTGGTGTTTGTAATAGTTGCACAGCTGTTTGAAACAGTTCTAGCTATGTTAATCACAGCTGCAAAGATGCTTATTGCATAGTCACTTGAGAAAGGCCAATTCATGAGGATTGGTGATTATTGGTTCAGAAAGTCGTACAGTTCATTTCCTGGCTTAGTGTCATATGAAAAAGGATAAGAAAAGAGTAAAGAGTAAAAATTCATCAGTCTTGGGCATTGACTTTAGAAACAATGACCAATTGTTACCTGATATATAATGAACCAGGTGCCAAGGCAGGCCAATTGCAATACTGTGAGAAACCAGTAAGCAGGAAATATGGGAGAAAGGACTGTAGCTTTGTAAAAATGTGTCTATAGAGCTATCTTTCCCCCTCAAAATAAATCTAGTTGATAATATGGAAGAAAAATAATAAGATCTATAGGGAAAAACAGAATCCCCATGCTCTAGACTAGATGGGGAAATGTTTCCATCTCCTCTATTCAGAACGTATTGCAGAAGTTTTTTAAACACATACAAGATATGTTGCCATGACAGCTATCCCACACCAATTTGGAGACTGTGGAAAGCCATCTTCCCATCATAAACCCCCTAGATTTCTCATCAATAAAACAAAAACGTTGGACAAGGCTGACTTGTTTTTAAGTCTCTTGCATCTCTTGTGTTTTTATGAAGATCTGGAATATGGTTACTTTATCTGGAAAGATACACATTACTAGATGACAGGATTCCGCAATAAGAGGGTAGGGGAAAAACGTACAGAACAGCCCTAGAGAACACCTGCTCTAGGTTGGAGCAGGTGCAGGAGGTCACTGAGGAGGAAGCTCCCTCCAGACAAACTGTTAAGGAATGGGTGGATGGAAAAGAGGAATAGATGGTGGGCAAAATGTTGGAGTTACAGAAGAAAGAAGTACCAGCAACTGCCATCAAAAGACAACATGCAGGGGAAACAGTAATATGAGAAATTTTATCTGACAAGGCAGCCCAGTAAGGCAAAAGAGAACAAAAGTCAGGCAGGCAATGTAGTCTGGTCCTGCTTTAGGAACCCCACATGGAGGCTGAGCTGTACAACTGTTACACATGTGCAAAGGTCCTAGGTCCATGTCATATACATGCTCTCTGATTGGCAATTCAGGCTCTATGAGCCCCTATGGGCCCAGGTTAGTTGATTCTATAAGTTTTCTAGTGTTGTCCTTGTCCCCTCTGATTCCTTTAATATTTCCCCCCACCCCACTCTTCCACAAGGATTCCTCAAGCTCCACTTAATTTTTGGCTGTGGGTCTCTCCATTGGTTTCCATCAGTTGCTGGGTGAAGCCTCTCAGATGACAGTTCCTATGGGAACTGTTAAGACTGGGTGGCCCTGTCTAACCTCAATAGAAGAAGATGCACCTAGACTTACAATTTGATATGCCAGGCTGATTGATATCTATAGGAGGCCTCTCCTCTCTAAGGTTAACAGGAGAAAGGATGGATAGGGGATGGAGGAGAGGTTTGAGGGAGGGGCTGGAACTCTTGCAGGGAGGAAAGCTGCAATCTGGTTAGGAAGCAAATAAATAATACATTTCCATTCTTTGTCTCTGCATTTTTTTAGACAGAAGCAATTCTGGGTGAATATTTTTGAGATGGGTAGGTGGCTGCATCCTTCAACTGGGGTCTGTGCCTATCTCCTGGATATATGGTCTCTACAGGTTCTCTCTCCACTTTGTTGTATATTTCAGCTAAAGTCATCCCTGTTGGATGCTGGGAGCCTCTTGCTTTCCTGGCATCTGGAACTTGCTGGTGGCTACCCCAAGTTCCCCACCCCCCACTGCTACACATCTTTGTTCAATTTCCTGATGCTTTGTACTTCTCCCTGTCTCTTCCCATACCTGATCCTGCCCCCCTTTTTATCCTCCCCTTCCACTCTTCCTCCCATCTTCTACTTTCCATGAGTATTTTGTCCCCTCTTCTAAGAAGGACTGAAGCATTCACATTTTGGTCTTCCTTCTTCTTGAGCTTCAGATGGTCTGTGATTTGTATTTTGGGGATTCTGAACTTCGGGGCTAATATCCACTTATCAGTGAGTACATGCCATGTGTGTTCTTTTGTGACTGGGCTACCTCACTCAGGATGATATTTTCTTTTTTTTTTTTTTTTATTAGATATTTTCTTTATTTACATGTAAATTTCTCCTTTCCCAGTTTGCCCTCTAAAAGACAAACAAACAAACAAACAAACAAAAACAACAAGAACAAACCCCTTTTGCCTCCCCCCTCTCCATGCCTGCCACCCTATCCTCTCCCACTTATTGGCCTTGGCATTCCCTTACACTGGGGCACAGAACTTTCACAAGGCCGAAGTCCTCTCCTCCTATTGATGATCGAATTTGCAATTCTCTTCTATACATATGCTGCCAGAACAATCAGTCCCACCATATATAGTCCTTGGTTGGTGGTTGGTTCCCTGGGAGCTCTGAGGGTACTAGTTAGTTCATATTGTTGTTCGTCCTAAGGGGCTGCAAACCCTTCAGGTCCATAGGTCCTTTCTCTAACTTCAGGATGATATTTTCAAGTTCCATTCATTTGCATGCGAATTTCATGAAGTCATTTTTAATAGCTAAGTAGTACTCCACTGTGTTAATGTAACACATTTTCTACATCCATTCCTCTATTGAGGGACATCTGGGTTGTTTCCAGATTCTGGCTATTATAAATAAAGCTGCTATGAACATAGTGGAGCATGTGTCCCTGTTACGTGTTGGAACATCTTTTGTGTATATGCCAGGGAGTGGTATAGTTGCATCTTCAGATAGAACTATTTCCAGTTTTCTGAGGAACTGCTAGACTGATTTCCAGAGTGGTTGTACCAGCTTACAATCCCACCAGCAATGGAGGAGTGTTCCTCTTTCTCCATATCCTCGCCAGCAGATGCTGTCACCTGAGTTTTTTATTTTAGCCATTCTGACTGGTGTGAGGTGGAATCCCAGGGCCATTGTGATTTGTACTTCCCTGATGATAAAGGATGTTGAACATTTCACATCTTGACAATACATAAAACTTCTTCTAAAGAAAAAAAAAAAGTAAAGTCTTACCTGATAGTAAGTAAAGTTTTCCTCCAGGCTTCAGAGATGAATACAGATTTGAGACCAGAAGGACTAAGAATTGGGTTGGCAATTATGGGAGTGAATTTACATTTCTGGAAGTGAATCTACAGAGGCATTTAGTTTCTCCTGTTCTCACTATCCATGAAAACATTGCATCCCTTCCTCTTTGCTAGCATTTGCTTTACATCGTTGGACTTTATTTTTCTGCCACACATTTTGTGACTGTTGAAGTTCTTTCTACATTAAAAATCACCCAAAATATCTTATTTTAACTTATAAAATATTTAACTCCTTCTACTTAACATTACTGATAATATTGGTATCCCTTATTTTGGGGGATGGATGAGTTCAGGGATTGAGTTTTATCTCTTCCACACAAGTTGTTTCTCACACAGGCTTCTCACACTGGGTATCCAGCCTTAAGAAAAAGATGACAGAAGCCAGGCAGAATCTCTCATTTATATATTGGAATTTCACTGTTTGTGAAGTGAGGATGCTTCAGATTAAAATGAATGCTGAGTAAATAACTCAGGCTTAACAGTATGATTTATTACCCTCATTGCCATAGGTAAGACAGAATGGATAGGTGTCTCCTCTCTCTTCTGCTCTTCTCATCCCACATCCCCCCATTAAACAACACAGACCCCATCCACAAGCATGAAGCTGCCAGGCAGCTTTAGTTCCAGTATAACAAAATTATCACAATTGTGAATGCAACACATTCTCAAAGATCTTAGGGTGTTAGTTTTATGTCAACTCCATGTGGCTCTGTCAGTGTCCTAAACTTTAACTCTGCCCTCTAGTATCCCCTAGGCAGAACAGATGAGACTTTGTCACAGAAGACTGGAACATTACTTTCCCTGAAACCCACATCTGCCCTAAAGGAGAAAAGGCTTGTGCCCTGGAGTTGGCCTTTGGTCCCATAGTTTCTCACTCTACAACCTGGACCATGGTACAGCCTCACTTGTCATCCACTCAGTATGTCCAGGGAGACCATCTTCATATTCCTTTGTCTTCCCATGGGCAGCACATACAGTTAATTGTTCAGTAAAGGTTTGTTGGATTGAAATGGCCACTCTAGCCTTCTTTTTGAACTTCTTCTGAAATAGAAATGACACCAATGTCTCATTGCCTATACATTTCCCATTTTCATCAAAACTCTACTCCTACTAGTTCTGGAAGACTGAAGCTCCTAAAAGCAACATCATTGTAACCAGAGCGATAAGGAAAATGAATTGGAGTATGATGAGGGCTATGCAACACTAATTATCAGAAGCCCAAGTGGATATTTGCTCTCCTCTAGTAGCTGAGACAGAAAACATAGCAGCCATGCAAGATTTTTCAGTGACCTGAAACTGATGGAACAGAACTCTTGTTCCATAAGAGCAATCCACTGGGATCTGTTTGAGGATTAGTACATAAGAAAATATGACATAAAATTCCAATATTATTTTGAGAGAATATTGAAGGTAGAAAAGAAAGTTGTGAGTTGTGATGGCTATTCTTGGTTGTCAACTTGACTACATCTGTAATTAATTAAAACTCTAAAACAGGTGGGTACACCTGTGAGGGATTTCAGATAGTTTGCATCATTTCTAGTAGGAAGATGGACTTCTACTCTGGATCGTTGGCATGGGAGACACATATTTAATACACATCTTTTGGGATGGGAAATTCACTTGTTATCTGGGCCATGCATTCTGCTGGAAGCCTGTAGAAAGATGGAGAAGCCCCCCCTTTTTTAATGTGCATCACATGCATTTTTTTAATTAGATATTTTCTTTATTTACATGTAAATTTCTCTTTTCCCAGGTTCCCCTCCAAAAAACAAACAAACAAACAAACAAACAAAAACATCAAGAACAAACCCCTGTTGCCTCCCCCCTCCCCATGCCTGCTACCTCACTCTCTCCCACTTATTGGCCCTGGCATTCTCCTATACTGGGGCACAAAACCTTCACAAGGCTGAGGTCCTCTCCTCCTATTGATGATCGAATTTGCAATCCTCTACTATACACATGCTGCCAGAACATTCAGTCCCACCATGTATAGTCCTTGGTTGGTGGTTGGGTCCCTGGGAGCTCTGAGGGTACTAGTTAATTCATTTGTCTGCTTTCCCTTGCCCTAACTAGCCCTCAGTTTCTCTTGCCCATTCCTTCTCTGGCATTAGCACCTACTTCTTTAGGACTCTGATGTATACTAAAGACCAGCTGAGACATCCAGGCTCCTGGACTGGTTAACCACTGGATTCTTGGACCATTAATAGGCAGCCATTATTAGAATAGTTGAACCATAGCCTGTCAGTCGTT
The DNA here is from genome assembly GCA_019843815.1 of Montemys delectorum. Classification (NCBI taxonomy): domain Eukaryota; kingdom Metazoa; phylum Chordata; class Mammalia; order Rodentia; family Muridae; genus Montemys; species Montemys delectorum. The sequence goes on from JADRCD010216397.1 coordinate 11,808, forward strand.
CTAATAAATCTAGTAAATACCATGTACATGTGTGTGCTTGTGTGTGTGCATCTATATGGAGAAAGACAGAGAGAGAGAGAGAGAGAGAGAGAGAGAGAGAGAGAGACAGAGAGAGACAGAGACAGAGACAGAGACAGAGACAGGGCAGGGAGAGAGACAGGGACAGAGAGAGAGAGAGACAGAGAGAGAGACAGAGAGACAGAGAGACAGAGAGAGACAGAGAGAGACAGATTCTGTAAATTCTCTTACTCTAGGGAACCCTGACTAATATATAAATGTTTTCCTATAATTTGACAGATAAAGGAAAATAGCAATTTTTCCAAGTCCTAATAATGTAATAGCCAATATATGTGAACTGGAAATAAAGACATCACAGAAACATAATCTTTTCTGTTAAATAATCCTTAATCCATCCATCCATTCATCCAACAAATCTGTGCTGAATGTTAACTATAGAATATGTAGTAGTTGTTGAATTTTCCAATATATAGTCAAACATCAGACTTTATAAGATAAAGAAAGATATATGGAGAAATCTTCCAAAGGAAAAGATATTCAATATTCAATTGAGTGCCCAGTGTAAAATTAATTAACGGAAACTGAGACAGCTTCATACACTATTTTTAGAAACAGCTGATTCTTCTTTGCAGCTTCATTAACGTATAAGTAGAATAGCAAACAGAATATATTTAAGGAGTACAATGTGAGAAGTTTTGACACATGTCTTCCTCCGTGAAATGCACACGGCAATCAAGATAATGAGCGCATCCCTCAGCTCCAAAGTCTCCTTGTACCCTTTTCTAAGGCTTCCTTCTGTGTCTTCCAGGTTTCCCACTCAGGAAGTAATTGGTCTGTATTCTACCACAATAAATTACTGTGTATTTTTAAGAATTTAACAAAAAGGAACCAAAGTCTAACTGTGCGACTTCATTTTTCTTTTTCTCATTCATAAAATTATTTTAAGCAGAATCAATGTTCTAGTATTTATCAATCATCCATTCTATTTTTATTACTGAGTAGGATTTTACACTACAGAAACATGTCAGTTTGTTTCTTCATTGAACATTTGATGAACATTTGTGTTCCTTCCAAGTTAGAAATATTAAAAATGTATATTTTATAAACATTCATGTACAACTCTTTTAATGGACATGTGATTCCATTTCCCTTGACATTTACCTAGGAACATAAAGGCTAGTTATGATAGTGAATGAATATTTAATTTTAAAATAAATTCCAGATGTATTTTAAAAGTAATGTACCATTTCATAATCCCATTATCAGTGTCTCAGAGGTTTAGTTACTCAAGTTTTAGCTAGTTCTTATATACTCACTATTGCCAAATATGACAATTCTGATCAATATATTGAGGTATGGCATTTGGGTTTAAATTGTATTTTCCTTCTGGCTAAGAGCATTTACTTATTGACATTAATTTGTAATCTCATATATGCACAATTGGTTAATTATTGACTTTTACATATTCTTGATATATTCAGAAATGTAAGTTTTTGCTGATATACTTTTCTAAAGACACTTTGCCTACACTGACTTAAAAAAAAAACAAAAACATTTTGACTTTTACTAAAGATAGGTATTTTTGTAATTTGAAATTTAAACAAATCTTTGACAATTTCAAGATTTCCTTCCATATTTTCATCTATAAAACTTTCATGGTTTGAAATCATAAACCTATGGTAATTATCCAAAAATTTATTTTCAATACTAGGGATATACACATTCCTGGAAGGACTTGAACTCACAATGTAACCTATTCAGGAGTAGAGAGTTGGGAATATTCCTGCCTCAGTCTCTCTAGTACTGGAAGTATTAGATGCCATCCCCAGCTTATATAGGTCAATTTAAAGGGGAACAGAAAACAAAACTATTGAGTTGTCTAAATTATATGTGTTAGGAACGGCCGCTTTGATCTCGTTAGAAAGCACCACACTTTGGGTCCAAACAGTTCCATGTAAAGAGGTTTAATTAAAAGAAGGAGAGGGGGCAGTAGCGTGGAAAGAGAGAGAGGGGAGAGAGAGAGAGAGAGAGAGAGAGAGAGAGAGAGAGAGAGAGTGTGAGAGTGATGACATGTACTGCCCAGGTGAAATTTGGTAGCCCTAGGGGTTCTTGGGAACGGGGGGGGGGGG
>JADRCD010216398.1:6629-27604 GCA_019843815.1 Montemys delectorum
GAGAGAGAGAGAGAGAGAGAGAGAGAGAGAGAGAGAGAGAGAGAGAGAAAGGGTGCCTTTAGAGTCTAGAAGAGGGTGTGGGATCACCTGGAGCTGTCATAGATAAGGGTTTTGTGAACTGAATTTTTGACTGTGTAGAAGAGCAGCAAATATGCTTAATCCACCTCTCTAATCCCACATTATTGAAGTATTGAAGTTTATACCCAGGAGCAGTATAGTGAGTTCATATACTAGATTTATTTTAATTTTAGTTTTTAAAATTATTATTAAAGAAGCACCAAGTATCCACAGTGATTCCATAGTGGCTGAACAGGTTTACATGACAATCAGCATGATTCTACTTTCTCTTCATCCATGTTACATTCTCATTTGTCCCTCCCTCTTTGTTTGTGTGTGCTCTTGTGTGTACAGGTACATATGTGTTCACAGATGTATAGTATAGGCTTGCATGTGTATAGGTGTATGTGAATAACAGAGGGCAACCTCAGATAGTGCTCCTCAGATGCCACCCTCTTCCTCTCCCTCTTCCTCTCTCTCCATCTCCCTCTCCATGTCTTGTCTAAAAATCACAAGTAAACCATGGTGGCTTGACAGTCCCCTGTGCTGTGATTACAAGGGCACAACACTAAGCTTGGCTGTTCTCTTTCTTTTCTTTAAAGAATGTTGGTTCCGGTCCTCATGCTTGAAGGCAAGCACTCTACTGACTGAGTCATACTCCAAGCCGTTTGTTGCTTTGATGATAACAATTGTGACTTGAGTGAGATGGACTTTTCAGATTAGTTCTAATTTGTATTTCCCTTAAGGGCTAAGGATATTGAATTCTAATTCAAATATTTATTGGCTATTTGTATTTCATTATTTGGGAATATCTATTCAGTTAATTAGCCCATTTATTGGTTGGTTGCTTTGGCTTTTGGTGCTCAAGTTGTGGAGTTCTTTAAAAATTCTCGATATTGAGCAAGATTTTGATTGCTAAAGTCTCATTCAACAGAAGGGAGCTCATGCCTGGTACTGTAAACTTTAACAATAATCCATATCTAGAGAGGTCATAGACTCCAGGGGAGAACTTACAGTTGCTATTTTGCTCAACTGACATACCTCGTACATATAGAGTAGGATAGAGCTCACCCCTCATCAAAGAAGCTTTTTTTTTTTTCAGTGGATGAAGGTTAAGACGGAGAAACACAGTGCTCAAAATGTAGAAATTAAGTGACTGGTGGAATGCTTATTCCCATATGAGAGATTAATAGCACAACACTTACATCCAAGACTCAGGAGACATGAACAAAGAGGGGAAGGGAAGATTGTAAGAGGCATCAGTTAAGGAGGACATAGGAATGTATCTTTGGGACATAGCAGGCAGTTGCATTTATAAATTTGCAACAGCTGTGCTTGCTACACAAGACGGGTACAAGATCAATCTGTCAATAACAGGCATGGATGGGGGATGGGTGCTCACAAGGGCCTGTCCCTAGTTGAGAAACTATAAGAAATTGAAAGCTAGAGAGAAAGTCAATTTTCTTCAGGCCTGAGATCCATGGTAGGTTACCCATGCTACAGTAAACATCCCTATATTCACATTCATGGGGACAACACTAAAATTGGAAATGGAATTGGGAGAGGAATGTGAAGGGGAGGGAAGCTGTAGAAATTGTAGGGAGGAATGAGGAGTGGAATGATCAAAAATATGCTTATGTATATTCGTGAAACATGCTTGCATTAAATATTTCGTTAACTCATACAGCAGAGAATATGGATTTCTGGATTGGAGTTTTTACAGTCAGACCTTAAGACTAATGTGCTGGTTAGTTTCTTGTTTTTGTTTGTTTTGTTTTTTGGTGTATACATGTGTGTGCGTGCATATGTGTATGTGTGTGTGTGTGCGTGTGCGTACGTGTGTGTGTGTGTGTGTGTGTGTGTGTGTGTGTGCGCATGAACTTGGCACAAACTGTAGTAGTATGGGAAGAATAAACCTCAATTAAGGAAGTGCTTCCTTGAGACTGGTCTGTAGGTAAGTCTATGGGGCATTTTATTGATTAAAGTGGGAGGTCCCAGGACACTTTGGGTATGCCACCTCTGGGCAGATGGTCCTAGGTTAGACAAGAAAGCAGGATTTTGAGAAAGCCATGCACAGCAAAACAGTAAGTGCAACTCCTCCATGCCCCTACATCAGCTCCTGTCTCCAGATTTCTCCCTTAAGTTCCAGCCCTCACTTCTCTTTGTGATGGACTATAACTCTAAACTAAAATAAGTAATTTCTCCCTTTAGTCATGTTTTTGTTATAACAATAAAAAACCTAAGACAGGAAAGCATATAACATGGCTGTGTAATTGAAATTTGCTTATTTAAATTGATATTTTAAGAAACTATAAATAGCACATACTCAGAACCATTTAAAGTTACGGTTTTGATACATCATACTTCTACTACTTTTCTGTCTAAGAAAGTGTAGCAATAGTATCTTTTTTTGTTTGTTTGTTTGTTTTGTTTGGTTTGGTTTTTTTCCCCCGAAACTGGGTTTCTCTGAGTAGCCCTGGCTGTCCTGGAACTCACTCTGTAGACCAGGCTGACCTCAAACTCAGAAATCTGCCTGTCACCACTGCCCAGCCCAACAATATCTTAAGAGTATATGAACTAGATGTGTATGCTTCCCTTCAGTTAAAAAGGTTAAAACTTCATTCAACTTGATTAGATCTGTGAAGTAACCATGAACATCAATATCAAAGGAGCTTCGTGCAGTTAATGTTGATAGATGATTGATATTATCAATTATTATTTGGTTCCAGTAGCAATGAGTAAGAGCATTGCTTTTAGCTGCAAGCTTGTTAAATAGGGGTCATTATACAGTTTTACACAGTGGTCTTGTCAATCTATACCAAACTTGCAGTCTTTATAAGTGACATTTTTCGAAGATCCAGACTAGGAGACACATCATTAACTCCTGCTCCCTTTTTGAACGGTCTCAGTACTCCATGGATAGAAGAGCCAGTACTTGCTTGGAGTCAGCACCTGCACAAAATATTACTCTTCTTTGTATGGCTTCTATATTATCTTCCCCCGCCAAATGGATGTTTTTGTTTGAATGCCTGTCATTTGTACAGACCTTCATTTAGTTAGTACTTTAGGAAAGAACATTAAAATGTGTGTGATACACACATGGAAAAATAGTTTTATCTGGTTCCTTGTCTGAGGTTACTTTGTATCTGAAGCAAACCTCTACCCTAGGTTAGATTAGGCTACCAAAAAACAATATTCTACTTTGTGTCTTACCGAAATGCAACTTGGCTGTACATCTTTAAGAAATCATATTAATTACCAACAAATGACACCCTTAACCATGTTACTCCACAGATATTTCTAGTACATTTAAGTGAAGGGTATACTCTGCTTTTTAAATTTTGCTTTGTGTTACCATAATAAAGCCTAGCCTATACTCTTTCCTCAGTCTCAGGGTCTATTTTATTTTAACACCATTGCGTTTAATTTTGTTGAATGGCTTATTGGATCCTAGCAGTTAAGTCTATTTATACTTTCATGGCCATACATAGCAGGACCTAGGAAAGGAAATTATTATTACTTTAATGGCAAAGGCTCTGACAGTTAGAGGCATCGAGTGTCCTGCTCTAAACACGCTGTGCTGAAGGCTGCACCACTAATTGAACACACATTATTTTCTGTATTTCTGCTCCACTGAGAAATGTGACAGAAATATTGTTGCCTTGGTCACTGTTGGGAAGGCAGAACACCTTTCAGGTGCTATAAATATTTTCCTTTCTCGGATCATCCTAGGAAGTAGAAATGGTGTCTGAAGAGGAATAAGATAAAAATAGTTCTCAAGAAAGGGGGCAGATAACTCAGTATTGTTTGTCTCAGTTGGTAGGGTCTTTTACTTTTTGGAGAATTTATGTCTAAGTTCGAGTTAGACATGCTATCAGCTTCAGCATGCAAGTGAGAGATGCTTACTAACTGTTGTTGAGGAGGCTCCAAAGAATGAAGGGCTTCGCTGTGCAGAGTGCTTCAGCTGGGTGTGAGAATTAAGCTGTCAGTGGTGTTGTGACGAGTCACTGGAGACTGGTTAGGGTATGCACAGCTAACCCAGTAGTTTATAGGATTTTAGAATGAAACTGATTGATTGCTTCATGCTTCGTACTCCAAGTATATTGTTTCCTTCACTGGGGAGCATTTGTGTGTCATGAATCAATTGTGAATGACACAATTTTTATTCTCACCACTAATTACTGATGATCATCAGAGTTCTGATCTATATTTCTTTTATTGTACTCTAACTAATAAATTTCTTTACATCTGGATATCACCATGGTGCTTTAAATTCAACATCTTAAAAACAAAGATGTTCATTTAATATATGTTTATTGGAATTATCAAATATTAATTATTGTACTAAATATATTGGATTTATTCTACTGTTTTGTCTCCACCTTCAGCCCTCAACCTGGATCATCTTGAACAAAACAACAGCACAAATACCCCCCCCCCACACACACACATGCAAATCACAGAACACACACAATCTTTGAAATATTTTTCCATATTCTTCTCAGAATTATGGTACCATTTCCTTCAAATCCTATATTTCAATGTTCTCCCAAATTATACTCTTTTCCCTACTTGACAGGCTTATTTCAGGTTCCAGTTTCTTTCATACCTGTGATTAAAATGAGGTGAAATAGTTTTTCTCCTCTAGCCTGGCTTTTTTTCTAATTCAGTTCAAGCTGTACTTGCATAAAATTCACCTGAGTGTCCACAAAAATCACAGATATCTTGCTATCATCCAACCTTTTTTTTTTTTTGGTTTTTTGATTTTTTGGTTTTTCAAGACAGGGTTTCTCTGTGTAGCCCTGGCTGTCCTGGAACTCACTCTGTAGACCAGGCTGGCCTCGAACTCAGAAATCTGCCAGCCTCTGCCTCCCAAGTGCTGGGATTAAAGGCGTGTGCCACCACCGCCCCGCTCATCCAACCTTTTGATTAGAGACTTTGAGAGATGACTCAATTAAAGTCTTCTAATATCATGCCTAATGAAGGTCCCAGCTATCCTGGAATCTACTCTTTAGACCAACCTGGCCTCAAACTCACAGAGCTCTATCTGTCTGCCTCTGCCTTTTGGAGGCTTGGAATTAAAGGCATGCTCTACCACCGCCCAGCTCATTTATTTTCTTTACTAACTTTCCATTTTCAATTCATTTAACTTTTGCTCATTTTTCTTAGTTTCTCACTGTGAACTAGGTTACCTTATGCATTATTTTCTAATATACAAATTGAATGCTACAAAGTTCCATCTAAACACAGCCTTTGCTGAATCTGTTTATTTTATGACATTACATTGCTAGTTTATTGTTATTTGAAATATTTTAAAATTTATTGATGATGTCTTCTCTGAGCTATGCATTACTTGGCGTACAATTTCAGGTCATAACTTATCACCAGAAGAAGTCAAGTCAGGAACTAAAGGCAGGAACTTGAAGTCAGGCCCGTTTGCTGTTCCGCACAGCATTTCCATGAAACAAAGAACTCACTTCCCAGCCAAGAAATATATCAGGAACCATGAAGAGTCCTGCTCACTAGATGACTTGCAGGCTAGCTTAAACTCAGCTTGCTTTCTTATACAGTTCAAGATTACCTTGCTTAAGGATGGTACTGCTCACAGTGGGCTTTGTTAATTGCTACATCAATTAACAATCAAGACAATTCCCCACAGACTGACTAAAGGCCAATCTTACTTGGCCAGTACTTCAATTAGTACTCTCTTCACAGGTGATTATAGGCAATATTAACAGTTAAAGCTAACAGCCAGAGTGATACAAATCTAACTAATATAGTATTTATTTAATATTTGTTTGGAGAATGTTTGAATAATATGTTAGATCATACTAAGGTCCTCAGAGCTTCTAAGTCTAAAAACCAAGTTGGTGTCCCAGGTCCCACATAGTAGAAAAAGATAACAGACTCCTGAAAGTTGTTCTCTGATCTCCATGAATGCAGCATGGTGGAAATACACACACACACACACACACACACACACACACACACACACACACACTCATACACGAATAAATAAATGAACTAACAAATATAAAATCCTTTAATGATGAACCTCACTGTTACTTCTAAAACTCAGATGCTTGCTTCATTTACATTTTCAGCAAGAGTCCTCTGCAACTTCCAAACAACTCTAAATTTCCAAAATCTTAAAAAAGTTTATTCTGGCAACTTGGCTTTTATGGACAGGGTAGCTTCACCACACAACGGCACTTGTGAGTATCTTTGCAGAGCACTATGTGTGATTACTGTACGCACCGGTCTCTATTACATCAGTAGCTCAAGTGCCACATGGGGTACCTATTTCTCTTCTCATTTCCCTCCCCTCCTTTTTTTTTTTGGTTGTTGATTTTTGAGACAGCGTTTCTCTGTGTAGCCCTGGCTGTCCTGGAACTCACTCTGGCTGGCCTCGAACTCAGGAATCTGCCTGCCTCTGCCTCCCAAATGCTGGGATTAAAGGAGTGTGTCACCACTGCCCAGCTTTCCCACTCCTTTTTTAAAAAAAGAAATTCTGCTAAATATTTACTATACACACATTAAAACTACTTCATGAATTTCGTTTGGACTGTCAAACATATTTCAGAAAACATTTCTTATTTTGTTTATTTCTTCATGATGATACAACGTCTTTTACCATTTTGTGTTTAGAGAACTTCCTTCCTCTAGACACTCAAAAGACATAGAAATAGAAAATTATCTTTTTTGATTTTTTTCCTTTTATTTTTCTTTCAGGGAGAATGTGTTCCTTTCACCTTCATTCCTGGGGGACATTCCTACTGCTTAGAGGTTAGTTTTTTAGAATGGCTTTTATTTCTTTATTTTTTTGTTTTGTTTTTTTTGTTTCAGAAAACAAAATACCTCAAAACTGTGAGGCTATTTATTATTTTTTTATGAGAAAGCTGCTTCCCTTTTTCTTCAGTGAACACAATTTTAATGTTCTTTCCTTAATCTTCCTTCCTTCCTTCCTCCCTCCCTCCCTCCCTCCTTTGCTCCCTCTCTCCCTCTCTCTCTCTATTTCTTGACAGAGTCTCATGCAGTACAGACTGCCATAAGCTTTTACTATGTAGTTGAGAATACCCTTGCACTCCTCATCCTCCTGCCCCCACTTTTCTGATATAGGTTCTTGCTCTGTAGCTCATCCTAGCCTAGGACTTCCTGGGCAACACAGCCCTTTCTTTAGCTGACATTAGTGATTTTTGATGTACCATGCTACGATGTGTGAGATAGTTGACTATGCTGTGTCTGCTTTGCAAATGGGCTTTTCTACTGTGTATTTTGTGTACTAAAATTGTAAGGTTTTTCCCCATTGCTCCTTCTACCACCTGATTCTTTGATGCCACTTTCTTTTCTCTGCTTGAGTTAACTACTTCTCCATTGATTTAAATGCTCATATGTATTTAGCAATGACTTCTTCAAAAATGCACCATTATTCCAACTTTCCATCATTTTACTGTTGTAATCTATTTTCTTATTGTGTTTGAAATCTGCCTAGATCTTTTTATTAAAAAAAAACATTTTTTTTATTGGATATTGGAGATTTTTTTTGTGAATGTAGATCCTTTTTAATCCTACTTTTTTATCTGGATCTTGTCTGATTCCATTTCAGCAGAAGACAAATGGGTTTAATACCATTAGTATTAAGTGGCTGTAGAAATTATAATTCTTAGGCTGGTGAGATGGCTCAGCGGGTAAGAGCACAGACTGCTCTTCCAAAACTCCTGAGTTCAAATCCCAGCAACCACATGGTGGCTCACAACCATCCGTAATGAGATCTGACGCCCTCTTCTGGTGCTGTCTGAAGAGAGCTACAGTGCATTTATTTATAATAATAAATAAATCTTTGGGCCAGAGCAAGCATGGACTGAGCAAGCAGGGCGGACTGGAGTGAGCAGAGGTCTTAAAAAGTCAATTCCCAACAACCAGATGAAGGCTCACAACTATCCGTACAGCTACAGTGTGTACTCATATACATAAAATAAATAAATAAATCTTAAATTATAGTTCTTGTTTTTTATTTTATAATTGACCTGCTATGTGCAATTTAGTTCTCTTGTGACCGCTGAGTCTAGGGAAGGTTTCTAACATATTGCTTTTATAGACAATGCAACAGAGGTGAGTTTCTCATCACTAGGTGCTTATAAGTCTTTCTCAATCAACCATCTTGTGACTCTACCTTGGCAGAGAAAAACACACTTCTTTTTGTATTTCTTGGTAGGAGTGGAATGATATACCTCCACCTGGTCTTGACTTCAAGTTCCTAAAAAAAAAAAATCACCACAGAAAAACTGCCTATAAGATGTATAAGTGAGTTTTCTATAGAAGAGAGCTTCATGTTATATAGAGTGCTGAGGGGTTCAGTATGAAGGAAAAGTGCCGAGATCACTTTACTCTTCAAGGTAAGAGACTCAAATGCCACAAGTAGAACAGTGGGAGTTGGAAGCGGAAGAGGCTTCAGTCTCCCCTGACAAAGCTGGGTATCTACTTTTAAGGGTTTTTGATGGGGAGGGTGATCTTATACCACAAGGCAGCAAGCTTTGTTCTTATGCGATCTATGTTATTATGCCTGCTATCAAACAACCCTGTCATCTATTTCTAGTTCATGAAGGAGAAAGAGATTGCAATGAGGTGTGACTGAGTTTGTTAGACTTTTCAGAGCAGAACATGAGGATCCAGGAGCTAACACACTAAACTCTTTAGATAGCAAATCTAGTGAGAGAGGAAAGAAAAATATCACGAACAAATTTGCTCTCATCTGCCTTTGTTATTGTTTCTTATTTACTGTGCTTTATTCTTTTGTTTTCCCTTCTACTACATTGTTTTGGTCTATGGCAGTTCTGAATTTAAGATGTAACAATTATATTCTTAGAGGGAAAAGAGGGAAAGCTATAGCAACTTCACATTTTCATCTGTGAGAAATAAAATTCTTCCAGAGTGCTGACTGCACATTGTTTTCTCTCTACATTCCTTTTCTTGAAGAGATGATTTTATATGGGTTAGTACATCTCTGTGAAAATTCTCTTGTACCAATTCCCCAGGAAAAAAAATCCACCTTACTGGAATATAATGGTTCTTAAAAAATGGAACCATTTTTATAAGGAAATTCAGGTCTTTCTCAAATGTTGCCAATGAAGTTAATTTTCTTTTCAGATTATCAATTTACTTCACTTATCTTCTACATAGTGTCAATTATGAAGATAGATTGCTATTCTATATGGAACTTATTTATTTGGTCCACAAATGAAGAGAGTTTCCAAGGAGAAGTTTTATCTTTCTTATGTGAAGATCTCACAGTGTGCAGAATCAAATTCAAGAAGCAGGAGGGAAGATTAGATTTTAAGGTGCATCAGCATTTTATTCTGACTGTCAGAGACTATTGATGTTCCAATTTGAGGAAAAGAAAAATCTCAACTCAGAAAACTATATTCTAACAGGAAATATATTACAAGACTACAAAGCAATTACATTTTAAAAAGTCCATTTTGATGAAGATGTATAGGGATGTATGGTACTCTCTACAGGAAGCACTAATTATTCTGTCACAAACTTGATGAGACTTAATTGTGGTCATTATCGCATTTTGTGTTATTAATTCTAATGAAGATATCCATTTCTACCTCCCTGTCTAGAGGGATTTATTTAAGATCTAGTTGTAAAAAAAGCAATGGTAGGGAAACAGAAAATGGCCACGGAACAACTGCTTATAAAATCCTCAAAGGGCCTCCCTTTTTACACTGTCCAACTTGGGTTTTTCTACCAATATTTTCTATCTACTTTTCTTTACTCACTTGTCTACCCATTGTTCTACCCATTTTTCTGTCTATCTATCTTCTATTATACAGGTATATGAATGTATCATTTACTAATATCAATCAATTTACCTATCAATCATTAATTTATCATTTTATTTCATTACAAATAAATTACTTATGGAGAAGAGATAAAAGATGAATTTCTAGGACTTTTCTGGTTCGCCTGTCTTTTAGTTCATGCCGTTTCTCTGTCTGTTTTGTAAACTCATTTATCCTTCCATGTTTCATTGAATAGTACTTTTAATGCTGGTTTCCCACTTCTGAAGAATAACACATGTAGAGTCTGGCGAATGTCATTTTAGGAAAAATAGTCTCTTATGTTTGTATGCAAACAACCTGTGTTTAATGCCAGAATATAGGTTAATATTTAGGGTTTATATGCAAGGCAGATGTTTAGCATTTTTTAAAAAAACTTGAAATTGAACTATGTTTTTCAGAGTAGAACTAATGTATTTGTGTCTTTCCGTTATTAGGTTCAGCTCACTCTTGAACTAATTTAACTTTTGATTATTGCTCTTATCTCATTTGCCCAGGTTTTTCTACAGTGCCATTAGTTACCCATAAGATAAGCATATAGTTCATCTTTATAAATTTAATATGTCTCACTGATCTCACTTTCATCTTGGACAAGACCATAAATTCATCATGTACATTTTAAGATGAGCAGGCCTAGGAATGAGTTAGAGCTCATACTGCAGTGCATCTCTTCCTGCCCATTCTTTATGTCATGGCTTTACTACATGGCTATATGTAGTAAAATCTGGCTAAAAGTGAGGCAAGACCATCATCATTGAATATATATATATATATATATATATATATATATATAAAATAACCTTATTTACAATAAAAAAAAAAAAAAAGCAGTGAATGTTTCTCCCCAGGGCATTATAGCTGTAAGCCTCAAAGTGCTTTGCTCTCAGCCTTCATCTTCCTGTCACAAGCTTTTCATGCATAAGCATTGCAGAGATAGAACTGAATCTCTAGTTTTGCCCTTTGAACAAATTCTCTCTTTGACTTTAAATACACGATCTAAATTTCTTAGTGATCTCTACGGATGTGTTTGGGTACACAGAATATTCAGTATGTTCCAACATAAAAATTCACCTCCTTTTCCTGTCTTTTCAGTATTGATACTCAAGAATGCACTGGACCACCAATGTCTGAATGTACAGAGGAACTGAGTGTGTTGTTGGGAATCATGTCCTGGTTCCCTCAAAAAATAAGAATTTCAGTCATGATTTATATTTTGGAGAGATGTTTGTGAGGGATGTTCCTTCAGCATTGCTACATCACGAGGTGCAACTTTTACCTGTATGACCCAGTTATTCTGTTTCAGAAGTCAAGGCTGTTTCTTTCTTCATCCTAGTGCATAGAATTAATGCAGAGCCTTATGAATGTGAGCTAAATACTCTATCATTGAGCTACATCACAGCCCTTCAGAATTCAAGGCTTATGCCATAGATCAAAGATGGTATTTTCTAGTATGACCCTACCTGGTAATATAGTTCAAAGATGCTGTCTCCATTTTTCTTCGTACTATTTTTAGTATTTATCTCTACCAATTATAATCAGTAATTATTTGTTTAAATGTTCATTTCTACTGCAATAAAAACCTCTGTGAGCAGATAATTTCATTCCTTTAGTCACTATTGTATTCTTAGTGCCGGGATCATAGAGAAAACTATGGAGATCTTTGTGAGAAGGTGTAGAAGGTAAGGGAGTTATCAGGATTTTGATCTCCTTAACGCTATGGCTGTAAAATAAATGCAATTATTAAAAATTAGAAATGATTGGATCAGAAAAGGAAGTTTATTTGCATTTCCGATGTTCCAAAATTGTCTATGGAGATTTCAACTAGAAATGTAGATTCTAAGTTTGAAGCTAAAGGGAAAATTTGGGTAGAAGGAAGACTCTGCGGGAAAATTTGGGTAGAAGGAAGACTCTGCGCATTGTTTCCTGCATAAAGTATAGATAGCAGATTTTGCAGTGTGAGCTGACTTGTAGGTTGAAGATGTGATGCTTTGATCCACTAATACAGGTACCAGAGAAAAGATTATTGCTGTCTTTACATAATTATGCCCTGATGAAAAAGAGTTTGGTAAAAAAGCAATAGTTAATGTTTCAGGATGGTGAAGCAAATTAAGACCTCTAGAGTTAATAAGATGTTTAACTCCTATGAGCATATTTTTTCAGTTTCAAAATGGGACAACTTTCTAGTGCCATCTGTTCATGATTCAAAAGATTATAAAACACCAGGGAGCCAAGTTCCATCCATCTATTTGAAGGGAGACCAGCATTTGTACAGTAGTTCCCATATAAGCCCCCAAATTCACAGTATCAGGATAGACAAGGAAAAGAGGATGTTTACATTCAGGGTAATATCTGGCTCCTACTGCATTACTCTGAAGGCAAAGAAGGAGACATGGGCAAACGAAATGATTGCCTCTATAAATAGGGAATGCATGTTTCATGTTTCAATTGACATAAATATAAATATTAGAAACAAGATGACCAGAATTCATGGGCCAGAAAACAGAAAAATATAACCTACATCAATAACTGAGAATAACTAAGAATATCTAAGAACTTGGAGTGTGTTAATTCTTGAACAACCACCAAGTCTATTTGTAGAGCTCTGAAGTAGAAGACAAAATTGGCTTAGTATAGATTATAGAGGGCTGTGTACTTGGAACCTTCTTTGGTACAAAAAAGGAAAACTTTCTTTTTTAGGACTGAGTCTTACTAATTAATGCTGGCTGGGCTGGAACTTTCTATGTAGACCAGGCTGTCCTAGAATTCAGAAATTTATCTGCCTCTGCCTCTTCAGTGGTGGTATTGTGTCAGCTAATGTACCACTGCACATAGCCAAGGAAAGCATTCTTTCAATGAAAATTACCATTAATGAACCACAATTTCCTAGAATCAGATAAGTGATTTAAAGAGGTTATGAAATGAGACCAGGGTATTTTCTAGTGATTTTTCCATAGGTCATATCTATGCTGGTTTAGGCAATCAGTAATATACCTAAATCTGTTTTCTCCTTCTGATCTGCCTACTTAAGAGAACTATCTTGAAGGTCAACCATGTGAGAATACCACTATGCATACATATATAAATTTCCTAAGTGCAAAGGCAACTGAGACAAATTATCCTGATAAAAAGTATTAGGCTGAAGGTATAGCTTAGTGTTTGTTTAGTTAGTATAGTGAGTGTTTATTTTGCATGCACAAGTATTGAGGTGATCTTTTGTCCACCATGTAAAGACTATCTTTGTATTATTCAAATGCTGGGTAGAATGTTGATAGCATACTAGACTTTGGTATAGTTATCCATATGGATACATCATATTTTGTAAACATACCCTCTCTCACATCCTGATGGGTTTAACAAAAAACTTATGACCTACAGCAAAAAAGGGAGAATAGATAGGACTTCTGACAGAGACAGGAACCTTAGAAAAGCGTCAGGCATGGGAGACCCAAAGGAAAAAACAGGCCAGGAATGAAGGAGAGGTAACTAATGAGTCACATGACAGAACAAAGAGTAATATGTATAGATTAATTTAAGTTATAAGGGCTAATTGGGAACAAGAGTAAGCTAAGACCTAATAAATATAAGACTCCATGTCATTATTCAAAGCTGAAAAAGGCATAGAAAGTCCAAATGGTTTATAAACAAGACCTTGAGTTCCATTCCTGGTAGTGTACAGCATTAAAAGAGACTAGATGGACATCACACAAGATACCCCAAATTACCTTAGGAGGGAAGCATTCAGATAACTCCAGCCTCAGGTAAGTGTAGCCTCTTGAGGGGAACACGTGTAGAAGCAACCTAGTTGATCTTGTCAATCTACAGAACTACAAGAAACAATAAGCTTTTCATAATGGAGTGTGAATCTCATCTTTTGTGTGAATTGGGAATACTCATATAATTGAACTAACTTTCTGAGATTCCTAACCCTCATAATACTGAGAAGTCCTGCTAAAACCACATCTTTTGTACTTTTCAATAGTTCTCTGTAACTTTGTAATGTTACTGTGTTGAGTCCTCATTTTCTCCAAACCTGTAGCACACTATACCATGGGCACTTTCATCATTGCTCCAATTATGCAGAGGATATAGCTCACTGCTTCTTTCCAAAGTCATTTATGTTTCCAGGGAAGTTGTGCAAATGTATTTTAGGGAGGATTTCCCTTATAGTATTTTCTTTGTTCAAGAAAATAGAGTTACATAGAAAAAAATAAATGTGTTCTCCTATCCTTTGAGAGGTCCCATAAGCACCTGAGAACTGCAGGAAAATATATAGTCTTGTTTTTGAGAAAATGTTCTATTTTGGGCATACTTTTTCCCAAGATTGAATGCTGATGCTATTTCACCATGGGACATAGCCATTTCTCAGCAAGGAAGCAATATGTGATAATGATGGCTGATATTTTAAAACTGCTTTTAATGTGTCAAAATGCTTTCACACATATTTATGAAATTACAGAGTATTAAAAGGAGAAAGATGCTAGACAATGAAAATTCCAATTCCTTCATTTTCCAAGTAAGATCAGTGTGGAAGCTAACAGGTAGTTATTTATATATGGGCATTTATGTAGTTGGTGTTAGAACCCAGATTCTTGGTCTCTTTTCTCTTATTATTATATACTGCAGGACTTATTTGTATAGATTTTTTTCACTAAGTGGATTGACATAGAATGCCACTACAGAAAGTTTTATACTCATGACTGACTGATTTCCTAATAAACCCACTGAGAAAACCATAATGTAAGATGTATTTAACATAACCAACTTAACCAAATTCAATATTTCAGTAACACTGTACAGAATAAACTGCCAATATTTATACTCTTGATGTACTGGTTAATTGTAATTTGTAGGTTGTTGAATTGTTCAACACCTTTCCTTTTGTATATTGCTAGAAAAGATGGTAATGTTTCAATGTATTGTGTGGTGGTTGGAATGCAAATTGCCCGAATTAACTCATATGTTTGAATACTTGGTCACTAGTAGTTGGACTAGGAGGTGTGGTCATTATGGAAGAGGTATCTCACTGGGAGGCAATTTGAGGTTTCATAAAACCATGTCATTCTCAATTATCTGTTTTTGCCTAGTGCTTGAAGACCAAGATGCAAGCTCCCAGCTACGGCTTCGATGTCATGCCTGCCTTTCTGCTGCCATCCTTCCCACCCTTGCTGATCATGGATTCACCCTCTGAAACTGTAAGCCACAAATAAACTCTTTCTTTTATAAGTTGCCTTGGTCTTGGTGTCTTTAACAGCAAAAGAAAAACAATTAAGACAAATGAGTTCTGTTGGGTACTTTCTCTTCATCAGAAATCAAACTATCAAAAATTAATCATGAGATTAAAAACTGTGAGACTTAATTTTTGCTCTCTGTGTGACTAAATTATCATTAGGAAAATCAAAAGAAAATTCCATGTACCATTGAAACTTTTTTGTAATTTCAGCAGTTTTACTTCTAAGCACATGATAGAACAGAACTAAATATACATTCACAAATGATATGCACAAAAACATCTCTAGCAATGTGATTCATAATGATCAAAGTTGAGGAAGAGCTCAAATACTAAAGTTGATCGATGACTAGCTTAAATATGTTATTTCTATACAATGTATTATTTTCATTCAGAAATAGAAAGCAACGATCCCCTAAAACATTGTACAACACAGAATGAAGTGTGAGAAGCCAGAATGTATAGAACTGTATGGTGTCATTTATATAAAAAAAATCCATAGTTGGACTTTTGGATTGGGAGTCAAATACGGAACCAAAAGGTGGATTAGTGGCTGCTTAGGACTGTAAAGGCTGTGATAATGGGAAATGATTTCTAAAGGGCATGGGGTTTCTTTTTGGAAATAGGAAAATGTTCTAAAATTCACTGAAGTAATGATCACACACTTGGAGTATGTTCTTTAAATGGGTTAGTTTTTAGGGCATGGGTTATACCTTTATAATCTATTTCCCACCAAGAAAAGAAAGTATTATATTTCTTGATGAGGTTAGAGGCCAGGATATAATTTAAAAGTGGAACAGATCCCCAGTGTTCACAAGCACATGAATAGATAATGAAAATGTGGTATCTATACATAATGGAATTTTATTCAACTGTAAAAAAAAAAAAAAAAAAAGATAGTTTTCAGATAAGTGAATAGAAGTGGAAAAAAATGTGCTGAGTAAAATAACCCAAACCCAGAAAGACAAATCTTTACAGTACTTTCTACTACATGAAAGTAGAGAAAGGCCATTGAGGCAGGGTATGCTTTAAGATCAGAGATTACAGAGAACAGGTAATAAGAGAATGCACCCAGCAGACACAGGACATATCTGCCTTGTGGGAGATACATCTTCCTTCTGGCCAGAAACTCTGCCCAGGGTAGATCAGGTGCTCCAGACCCCCTCCAATATCCAGAGATAACTTGACTCCCGGGAAGTCCTTCACAAACAGGCTTACAGGAGGGATAGGCTCCAGTCATAAACAGCAAGGCCATCAGAGATAACCAGAGAGGCAAGTGCAAGAACACAAGAGACAGAAATAAATGCCACTTGGCACTATCAGATTCTAGTTTTCTCACCACAGCAAGGCCTGAATACCCTAACACACCTGAAAACCAAGATTCTGACCTAAATTCCCATCTCATGGAGATGGTACAGGACCTTAAGAAGGACATAAATAACTCCCCTAAAGAAAGACAGGAGAACACAGGTAAACAGGTAGAGGCCTTCAAAGAGGAAACACATAAATCCCTTAAAGAAATACAAGAAAATACAATCAAATAGGTGAAGGAATCGAACAAAATCATCCAGGATCTAAAAATGGAAATAGAAACATTAAAGAAAACACAAAGGATGACAACCCTGGAAATGGAAAATCTTGGAAAGAGTTACAGATGTAAGCATCACCAAGAGAATACAAGAGATAGAAGAGAAAGTCTCAGGTGTAGAAGACACCATAGAAGATATTGACACAACAGTCAAAGAAATACAAAGTGAAAGAAAGCTCCTAACCCAAAACATCCAGGAAATTCAGGACAAGACCAAGTCTAAGAATAATAAGAATAGAAGAGAGTAAAGATTCTCAATTCAAATGGCTAGCAAACATTTTCACTAAAATCATAGAACCTAAACAAAGAGATGGCCATAAGTGTACAAGAAACCTACAGAATACCAAATAGATTGGATCAGAAAAGAAATTCTTCCTGTCACATAATAGACAAAACACTAAATATACAGAGCAAAGAGAGAATATTAAAAGCGGTAAAGTAAAAAGGATAAGTAACATATAAAGGCAGACCTGTCAGAATTTAACCAGACTTCTCAACAGAGACTCTAAAACTCAGAAGATCTAGGATAGATATCATGCAGAACCTAAGAGAACACAAATGCCAGCCCAGGCTACTATATCCAGCAAAACTCTCAATCACCATAGAAGGATAAACCAAGATATTCCACAACAAAACCAAATTTAAACAATATCTTTCCACTAATCCAGCCCTACAGAGGATAATAGAATGAAAATTCCAATACAAGAAAGGAAGCCACATCCAAGAAAAACAAAGAAATTAATCATCTCACAACAAACACAAAAGAAGAGAACCACACAAATATAGTACCACCTCTAACAACAAAAATAACAATCATTGGCACGTGCCTTTGCTGCGATGCCCAAATCCAAGCGAGACAAGAAAGTTTCCTTGACAAAAACTGCCAAGAAAGGCTTGGAACTGAAGCAGAATCTAATAGAAGAGCTTCGGAAATGTGTGGACACCTACAAGTACCTCTTCATCTTCTCTGTGACTAATATGAGGAACAGCAAGCTGAAGGATATCCGGAATGCCTGGAAGCACAGTCGGATGTTCTTTGGCAAAAACAAGGTGATGATGGTAGCCCTGGGTCGAAGCCCATCTGATGAATACAAAGACAACCTACATCAGGTCAGCAAGAAGTTAAGAGGTGAAGTTGGGCTCCTTTTTACCAACTGCACGAAGGAGGAGATGAATGAGTGGTTCACAAAGTATACAGAAGTGGATTTTGCTCGAGCAGGGAACAAAGCAACTTTAACTGTGAGCCTGGATCCAGGGCCCCTGAAGCAGTTCCCTCATTCCATGGAGCCACAGCTGAGGCAGCTAGGGCTGCCGACTGCCCTCAAGAAAGGTGTGGTGACCCTGTTGTCTGACTATGAAGTGTGCAAAGAGGGTGACATACTAACCCCAGAGCAGGCCCGTGTCCTGAAGCTGTTTGGGTATGAGATGGCTGAATTCAAAGTGACCATCAAATACATGTGGGAGCCCCAGTCTAGAAGATTCCAGCAGATGGACGATGACCTTCCCAAAAGCGCACCTGAGTCTGAGGGAGAGTCTGAGGAGGAGGATGACAGCTGAGTCTGAGAGCCAGGCCCGAGGCCTTCCAGCAAGTTCTTCATCTCTGCTGGACCCCCACCCCCACCCCAAGACTGTTGTCACTACTCTGGAAGGAACAGCTATTTATTTTGCTATGGATAAAGACTAGGGAGAGTGCTAGGGAATGACTTTGTTTCTATAAAGAATAAAATTGTGTCCACAGATTTTAGACACACTCCTGTAGACAGCAGGAGACTCTTTAGTAAGAAAGCCTACAGCTTTGCACTCCTGGAGTTGGGTTCCTCTCTGACCCTTTGCTTGCAGTGGGTTTACTGGGGAAAGTCAACTCTCTGACAGCTTCATCACTTAGTACATAAACATGCACACAGAGACACGCAAGCCAGGGCTAAGACTGACATGCCATGGGGCTGGTGGGATGGCTCAGTTGGTAAGAGCACTGACTGCACTTCCGAGTCCTGAGTTCAAACCCCAACAACTACATGGTGGCTCACAACCATCTGTAATTAGATCTGATGCCCTTTTCTGGTGTGTCTGAAAACAGCTACAGTGTACTTATGTATAATAATAAATAAATATTAAAAAATAACAATCATTGGTCTTTAGTATCTCTCAACATCAATGAACTCAATTCCCCAATAAAAAGACATAGGCCAACAGACTGGATACATAAAGAGGACTCAGCTTTTTGCTGCATACAGGAAAGATACCCCAATGACAAAGACAGACACTACCTCAGAGTAAAAGGCTGGAAAAAATGTTCCAAGCAAATGGTCCCAAGAAACAAACCAGAGTAGCCATTCTAATATCCAATCAAATAGATTTTCAACCAAAAGTTATCAAAAAGAAATGGAGAAGGACACTTTAAACTTGTCAAAGGAAAAATTCACCAAGATGATCTCTCAATTCTGAATATCTATACTCCAAACTCAAGGACACCCACATTTGTAAAAGAAACATTACTAATGCACAAAATACACACTGAACCTCATAAAATAATAGTGAGACACTTCAACACTCCACTCTCACCATTGGACAGCTCATGGAAACAGAAACTAAAGAGAGACACAGTGAAATTAACAGAAGTTATGAACCAAATGAATTTAACAGATATCTATAGAACATTTCATCCTAAAACAAAAGAATATGCCTTCTTCTTCACACCTCATAATATGTTTTTCAAAACTGACCATATAATCTGTCACAAAACAAGCCTGAAAGATGAAAGAAGACATGAAATAATCTCATTTGTTCTATCATATCCGCATGGACTAAAGCTGGTTTTCAATAACAACAAAAGAGAACAAAAACCCCACATACTCATAGACATGGAATAATGCTACTCTCAATAACTACTTGATCAAGAAAGAAATAAAGAAAGACGATAAAGATTTCCTAGAATTCAATGAAAATGAAGACACAGCATACCCAAACTTATGGGACCCAATGAAAGCGGTACTGAGATGAAAATTCTAAGCACTGAGTACCTTCATAAAGAAATTGGAGATATCCTACACTGGCAACATCACAGCACATCTAGAGATATGCTCCACAGCACAGCTCTAGAACAAAGGGAAGCAATCAAACTCCAGAGAAGTAGACAGCAAAATATAATCAAACTCAGGGCTGAAATCAACCAATTATAAACAAAGGGAACTATACAAAGAATCAACAAAACTAAGAGTGATTTCATTGAGAAAATCATTAAGTTAGATAAACCCTTAGGCAAACTAACTAGAGGGAATAGAGAAGGTATCCAAATTAACAAATTCAGAAATGAAAATGGGAGACGTGCTGCATCCTGAGCGGGCTTTAGCCCCAGGAATCAGGTGGGACCAGCCGGGAGGCATAGGCCCCAGGAAGTGCAGGGGAGTCCCAGGACTGCAGGGACTGGAGCCTCTCAGCTTCCCAGGGACAGAGCTGGATCAGCGAACATCTCTGCCCCCTGCCTGCTAGGGGAGGACTTCCCCGCAAGGCCTACTTCAGCCCAAGGACTCAGGTGAGATCCACCATTTTTTCTCTGGGGTCTTGCTAGGGCAGGACCAGCTGGGAGGCATAGGCCTCAGGAAGTGCAGGGGAGTATCAGGACTGCAGGGACTGGAGCCTCTCAGCTTCCGAGGGACAGAGCTGGATCAGCAAACATCTCTGCCCCCTCCCTGGGAGCACAGGGCTTCCCTCCAGGACAAGCTTCAGATCAAGTACTCAGGCGGGACCAGCTGGAAAGCACAGGCTTCAGGAGTGGAAGGGGAGTTGCAGGGCAGCAAGGAAAGATCAAGCTCTAAGACACCAAGAACTTCTAACACCAGAGATCAAGAGATGGCGAAAGGCAAACGCAAGAATCCTACCAACAGAAACCAAGACTGCTTGGCTTCACCAGAACCTAGTACTCCCACCTCAGCAAGCCCTGGATATCCCAAAACACCAGAAAAGCAAGATTTGGATCTAAAAACTCATCTCACAATGCTGATAGAGGAACTTAAGAAGGACATGAATAACTTCCTTAAAGAAATACAGGAGAAAACAGATAAAGAGATACAAGCCCTTAAAGAGGAAACAAAAAATCCCATAAAGAATTACAGGAGATCACAAGTAAATAAATAGAAGCCCTTAAAGAGCAAACCCAAAAATCCCTTAAGGAATTGCAGGAAAACACAAACAAACAGGTGAAGGATCTGAATAAAACCATTCAGGACCTAAAAATGGAAGTAGGAACAATAAAGAAATC
>JADRCD010216400.1:9881-34848 GCA_019843815.1 Montemys delectorum
CCTTCCTTCCTTCCTTCCTTCCTTCCTTCCTTCCTTCCTTCCTTCCTCTCTTCCTTCCTTCCTTCCTTCCTTCCTTCCTTCCTTCCTTTCTTCCTCTCTTCCTCTCTCCTTCCTTCCCTCTTTCCCTCCCTCCCTCCATTTCTTCCTTGTTTATGTATGTGCTTGTATGTGTAGGAATGCACCACAGTGTACTTACTACTGTCAGGGAGCAATTTGCAGAGGTTGGTATTTTTCTTCTACCAAATGAACCATAGATGTTGAATTCAGGTGTTCAGAAAGGACAAGACATGCCTACTTGCACCTGGTGAGCCATCTTTTCAGCCCATGTGCAATGTTTTGAATTACTTTTACATCCAGAAATATCAATATCCTATCCTCAAATGAGAAAACTATCATTAGTTCCATATTTAAGAGAGATTTCAGAGTCTGATTATATGCCCAAGAGAATTGAGACATGAAATCCTTTCTGAGCACAAAGATTGATATTCTATGCTAAGAGTTAATTTAAAGGGAACTTTATTATGGTAAACAAGTGATCTCTTGGTAGGACAAAGCTTTTGTGGTAGTGTATACTGTGTGGTAATGTCCAAGTGCTATTAAAAATGATAAAGGCAGCCTACGAAGGCCATGAGCTGTGTGTAGCCATTGTTCCTCACACTGTCAACAATGACTTCTTGTACAAATAGGTTCCTCACTGTAGGCACCATCAGTGTTGAGATTTAGGAAGGGGAGAGAACCCACATAATGTGGCACTTGAAAACTTTCAGCCCAAGCTTTTTACAGCTTTCTCCAGAAATTTGTCTTACTTTCTGTAATCATCAACAGAATGAATCACTTGTTCCTTGTTAAGCTTTCATCTGCTCGAAGTAAAGGTGACAATGGAACAATCTTCTGTCAGATCTCCCTGGCAGCCGTCCCACAGCCCTGCTGGCCATTCCGATCTCATTCCATAAGTCCACAATTTAAGTGGCAATACAATTCTCTCTGAATTGGATCATACATCACTGCAGGGCACAATCCTGTGTTACCTGCTTTAAGAAATTATATTCTCAGCTATTTCCATTTTCACATTAAAGAAATGGCTGTCTGAAACTTGATGATTATAGGCTTGTAAGAACCAGATCAAAGAGAAGATGCTAGCAGGAAGTCAAATGTAGGAGCATTATTCTGGGTACGTAACAGCCTTCGTTCCCCTTTAATGATGCTGAATCCATTGGTAGTATTATTGACTCAGATATGACCCTGCTACATGCAATCCTTACAAACTCACTTTAATGAAATGCTTATGTATAATCCACCATAAAAATAATTTCTAAGGTATATTAACAGATACTTATTGATTGCTGGAGAGTTTTTAAACACATAAATAAATTTCTGTTTTATTTTCTGAATCATGAAGGAGAAAATAAGGCAATCAATTATCTGTGTTTTGATTAAAGACTTTTGAGTATTGACTTTCTTCTAGGAAGAATTATATTTTCTTTTTAAAAAGAAGTAGTGTTTTAGGAACAAAAATTGTTGCCTTTTTGGTAAGTATATCAAATGTGTTTTTTAATCAGAAATTTTCTATAATTAGTTTTTTAATTTAGTAATTACCTGGCAATGCAACCGTTTTTCTTGTCAGCTTATATATATATGAGCATGCAAAGATTCATTGCTATTGCTATGGACTTATTTTACTGTGTATCAAAAACCAATTTTCTTGAAAGCAAGTTTATTCTTAGTCACTACTAGGTTAATAAACATAAATTTTTACACTCAAAGTTGGCAAATTGAAAGATTTGTTTGTCTAAACATTTGATTAAGTGATTTTGCACTGCATGTTACTGTTTATGTTTATATTTCAAATGTATTTTAGTGTGCTAGCTATTGAAAAATAAAATTATTCAATAGCAATTATGAAATTTTTATGACCCCAATAGGAATTTATTTTAAACTTAGTCAAAAAGATACATTTCTTCATTAATTATTGTTCACTTGTTTTTCCTAGTTTATTTCTAATGACATGAAAATCTATGTTAAGTTCAAACTTAGCCAGATGATATTAGCACACAGCTTAATGCCTCCTTAGAAATTTAAGTACCCTCCTTGGACTCATAAATACTTAGAGGCTTGGCTATACTGTCTATTATGGACAATAATTTAATTATTGTCCATAGTTGTATATTCAGTTAATCTTCAAAACGTACATCAGGTGGAATTTAATGAGTCAGTTGAATTTCATGAGTTCCAACTTCTATCAGGTCAAATTTCATCTGTTGGTATGTAGCTTGTGCCACACAACGAACTACAACAGTCAACGATGTGTAAACAATAGAAATTTATTTCTCATAGCCTTGGGCTATCAAGTCCAAGATCAAAGAGCCAGTATCGCATGAGAGTGTTTTTACTCACTCTCATCTAGCAGGCCACAGAAAGACAACGACAAGACTCATACTCTGTCTTCACCAGGCAGAAAAACAACAGAGTGGAGAGCTTAAGGATAGTAGGATAACACCTTTTATATCAGTATTCATCCACTCCTGATATGACCTGAACACTTAAATAAGACCACTTTCCCAGCACTGTTATCCTGAGTTTTTAGATTTTTATGGTTGATCATCATTGGGCTTTAGAATCCTGTTCATGAAATGCCCCTTTGGATGAGTCTCTGATAGCACTTCTAGAAAACTGTGATTGAGGACAACCCATCCTTGAAAGTGAGTGGTACTATCTCAGCCACTGAGGCTGTAGAGTAGATAAAAATGGAGAAAGTGAGCTGAAAGTGAGCTGAAAGTGAGCACCCATCTTCCTGTACTTCCTGTCAAAAGCATGGCCAATGGTCTTTTGCACCCATCACCATGATTTCCTGTCACGATAATATATATCTTTTTTTCATATCATGTACCAAATGCAGTTAGTTACATTTGCTTGGCCCAGGAATGAGAAAAGTAAAGCAGTAAATTAAAAGTAATTTCCAAGACCTAGTTGCTTCATTCACACATTGTAGGACAGTTTTCTATTATTCCCTGCAGATCCCTAGATTTAACTAGTTTGGGTCATACTATAGACATTCAGTATATTCAGTATATTCAGACATTCATAGTAAGTTCTTGGTTTGAATAGATGGGGAAAACATGTCAGAGAGGTGCCAAGAATAAATAGGTTGTATAAATTGCTTGAAAATGCTAGTCAGTGTGTTCTGTTTCATTATCAGTTTCAGGGAAACCACATTCAGTGATCACTCCTATAAGTCTTCAAATTACATGGTTACCATAATGTATAAGACATTTATAATACAAATGCTCTACTCACCTGGCTAAATGTCATCAGTAGAATATCTCACTTTATAGTATGTTGTAATATGTATGATAGAGATTCAGGTGTTTTAACCTGAAATTTTAATAATCATTTGCTCAATAATTACTACATCTCTGCTCTTAATTGAAGCTGTGTATAAAATCACTTCTCTGACATGATTGCATGATTTTTATCCATTTTTATCAGATATTTTTCTTATTTACATTTCAAATCTTCTCCCCTTTCCTGGTTTCTGCACCTCCAAAAATCCCTATTCCCTTCTCCCTTCCCCTGCTCTCCAACCCACCCTCTTCCACTTCCTGGCATTCTCCTATACTGGAGCATAGAACCTTCACAGGAACAACAACCTCTCCTCCCACTGATGTCCAACTAGGCCATCCTCTGCTACATATACAGATGGAGCCATGAGTCCCACCATGTGTACTCCTTGGTTGGTAATTTAATCCCTGGGAGTGCTGAGGGTACTAGGTAGTTCATATTGTTGTTTGTCCTGTGGGGCTTCAAACCCCTTCAGCTCCTTGGGTCCTTTCTCTAGCTACTTCATTGAGGATCCTGTGTTCAGTCCAATGGATGGCTGTGAACCTCCAGTTCAATGGATGGCTGTGAGCCTCCACTTCTGTATTAGTCAGGCACTGTCAGAGCCTCTCAGGAGATAGCTATATCAGGTTCCTGTCAGCCAGCACTTGCTGGCATCCACAATAGTGTCTGTGTTTGGTGATTGTATATGGGAAATATAAAAAGTACTAAACAAAAATCTAGAATTTTTGAATTAACTATAGAAGGAAAGACAGAAACTATTATTCTCTCATATTGGCATACTATATATTACAGAAATCAATTGGACATTTTGATACATATATGATTCAAGTTTTCTAGCAGTTGATGCCAGAGGGTGACAATTAGGAAGCCAGCCTCTGCTTTGTAGAAAGCCTGCAATACCAGGTATGTTTGAAGGCAATCTGGGAGGCATGCTGTAAAGCACTTTCAAGAAACTTTCAATATGTCATAAAATAATAATATTTATCATAATAATGATAATTATTTGTTGTTCTTTAGAAAATCTACATAGATTTATAATGTATTGCCACTTTATAGATAGGCTGTCTGGTGTAGAGAGGATAATGTACCTTAGATTATTGAGTTTTGTCTTAGTTACTGATCTATTGGTTTGAGGAGACACCATCCAAGATATCTCTTACAAATGAAAAAAATTAATTTGGGACTTCCTTACAGTTTCACAGGTTTAGTCCATGTGGGAAGCAGAGAAACATGATGCTGGAGCAGTAAATGAGAGATTTACAACCCGATCGGCAGGCAAAAGTCAGAGAGAAAGACCTGGGGCCTGAGATAGCCTTTTGAATCCTCAACGCCCACTCCCAGTGACACACCTACTCCAACAGACTATGCCTTCTAATCCAAATGAGGCTATGGGGGAGGGCATTCGCATCCAAACTACCGCAATATAAACCAAATCTTAGTACAATATAAATGAACAATTGTATAAATTAAGTGTTAATTAAGCTATTATTTCCTAGTGTGACATTAAAATAAGTTTATACTCTGCTTATATCTATTATCAACTCCTTGCTTCTTCTTAGATCTATCAAGCTGAATCAAATGAGATTGTGAAGTTATCTGGGTGGAGCCTACATTCTATGAGACCCCGGAAAAGTCTTTCAGCCTCTATAACAGTGGTTTTCAACTCGTGTGCCATGAACCTTTGGCAAACTTCTATCTCCAAAAATACTTACAATATGATTTCTAACAACATCAAAATTATAATTATGAAGTAGCAATGAAAATAGCTTATGATTGGGAGTCACCACAGCATGAGGATCTATATTAAAGTGTCACAGCATTAGTTAAATAGTTTCTAATTTGCGCCATATTTGGGTAAGTTTATGTTAATTATGTTTGGAGGGTATGTTTATTTTTTTCTAGCATTTAACTTTCTAGCTTTTTTGCAGAAGATACACATACGGTGGCAGATTACAGAGACCGAAATGAATTTTTATGTTTGGAAATGGGTATGTATTTCATTCTTTCAATCTTCTGGGTATATTTGTGTGACTGTAGTCAAGAATTAGTTTGGCATTAGTTTGAGGGTTTCTGAAAATTTTTGTTGCTATGGTTTCCCAGAGTTCACACTGGATTTAGTGTGAGGGCTGAACGCCAGCATGATTTTTTCAATTCCTGCTGAAGGCACATGTCTTGGTGCACTTTAGAGGCCATCTTTCTCTCAACATCTCTGCCATTATTTGAGCTATGACTGAGTGCTTGAGAAGAGCATAGAGCTACATTGTCATGATACCATACAGCCTCAGGGTTCAGACCTGCACCTCATTCCTGAGCCTCAAGTATAGTGTTAGTACATGTATACCTTCTTCTTCTTCTTCTTCTTCCTTCTTCCTTCTTCCTTCTTCTTCTTCTTCTTCTTCTTCTTCTTCTTCTTCTTCTTCTTCTTCAAGTTAGGGGTCTGACTTATACTCAGCCTCTTTCTTGGTCTTGAGATCTCATTTCTCACCTTCTGCATGTATTCTTGCCTCATATACAATCTGGGTACTCTAAGAGTACCCAGAAGATGGAACAGGATCTGACATGATAAGAGTTTGCCAAATAGGAGGGACATGAGTAGAGTCTGGACAGTAATCCCTGTTGACCACAGCACCTGATTCCCTGGCTCTCATTCAGGAACCCTATGTCTTGTTCATCAGTCATATTCTACCAGGCAGAATTTATGAGGACAGCATGGTGAGGTTCTTGCAGAAGAGAAGTGTGGTGTACCCTACACTTAGACTTCAGTGCCCCTACACTCATCCAGCATCCTTCACCCATCTCATATGTCCATGTTACTTACCTTCTCCAGTGGAGATAATCACTTCCAAATCAACAGAACTTGCATCTCATCCCCCTGTATGCTGTGATCATACATTACTTTTCCTGAAAGTTTCTCAAAATTGAAACTGTATATATTACACAACTAGTTGTGCTTTCTTTTGAGCTAGGGTAAAAATAATGATTTGTCTACCCCCAAATATCATTGGGGAAAAGCTACTTTGAATAAATTCAGTACTTATGTGCTCTGAAACATAGTTCTAATCACTTTCTCTGGGATGTCTTTCCATCCATACTTATTTTCTTAGATGATCCACTCCTGTGTGGACAGGTTCTTTTTCTACACTTTCAAAAAACTTAGTTCTATTTACCTCCCAAGTAACCAACTTTCTTCCCTACACTTAATTGAATCACTTCCTCTATTCTGAGCTGCTAAAATCTGTCTCCAACTCTACCCACAAGTTTATTGATACTAGTATCTATGCCAGTTTTTTTCTGGTTAGCTAAAAGTATTTTTTCTTCCAGATTTCTAGACATAGTTCCCATAACCTCCATGGATCTCTCTTTCTTTTTCCTCATTGGTATTTCTTCTACTTTATTCTACACTTTCTTCTATAGTTTTCCATTGTTTTCTTTTTGTAAACTTGCACAGCTCTAGTTTTTATTTTTACCATGGTTTGTTGTATATTAGACTCTGTGTTATATCACCTATATTAATGAACTATGGATTGTTGTAGTAATGAAACAGGAGTATTACCATCAGCACTTCCAGAGGAACAATAGCACACTTCTGGAACAAGGACAGAAGTTTGATCAAAGTGGAAAATTGTGTAATACTATAAATTGTACATATTTTAGCATTCCATATGGAACTGGGGAGCTAGCAAAACCCCTTTGATTAGTTTCCTAAGGAAAAAAAGGAGTGTGCCATAAGACCTGAGCAATTGCTTCCACAGGAATACATAAATAAATAAACAAGCTCCTCATCTAATAGAAGGCCTACCCATGAATCAATCATGCTCCCTGCATATTTCAGAGGAGAAGGTGCTGTCTTGGACACGACAATGTTCATTAGCCAGGGATAGTATCTGTCTAGAGTCACAAACCTGTAATATTTAAGGTAAGGTTTTGTTTTGTTCTCAGAAGCAGAAAAAATGAATGTTTTGTTCCCCAAACAGATGGTATTTGGATGACTACCAAACAGTCCTTTCAAGTGTGACCCCAAATCTAAGCCTGTTTTGGATTCCACCTTGCACAAATCTAGTCTCCAAGTAACAGGGAATAATGAGAAAATATATACATTAGTTACCCATAATAGGGAGCAGGGAAAAAGGAAGCGAAGAAATATTTCAAACAACTGTTACCCAAATTTTCTCCAATTGTCTATCACAAAACTAGAGATCAAGAAACATCAAGGAGTAGAAGTATAATAAATGTCAGAAAAGCTACATATACTGAGATCTATATCTATATTTTCAAATACAGAAAATGAAAAGTGAAAACATTTCTGAAAGAAGTAACTTCCCTTCAGAGGTTACAAAAATAAGAAATCTAGGGTAAAATATTGATAGTGTTGTAGGAAAAAATAATCAGCTTAATGTATGTGCTACTAAGGTATCATTCATTTTTAAAATGTGAACTGCTTCACAAATTTGCAGACCATCCTTGACCAGGAACCACTTTTATCTTCTCTGTACGGTTACAATTTCAGAATCTGTGCTGTAGAAATGAGCACTAAAGTTATCTGTCAAAAGTGAAGGATAAATAATAAATGATGAAATTTCTACCTTCAATCATAGAACATTCTGGAAAGTAATGCAGGGGAATAACTGGAGAGGAAAAAACGAAACACTAGTATGTATAAAGAAGAGAGTTGGATAAGTAGTGAGTAAATATACAATAAATTCGCTATTACTTATATTTGCTTGATCTGAACGATGACTATAAAAATTATACATACTATGTATTTTACTATCCATTGTTATGTTCTTATAGAATTTTAACTGAAGTTAATTATGCCATTGAGTCAAGGAAAACAGAGCTGGATTAGCTCTAAGTTTTTTATTATAATCCTGGAGTAACCACTAAAATAAAAACAAAAAAAAAACATGATAAAACAAAAGAAACATGATAAGCTAAAGAAGGAGACAAAACATAGTCATCTAAAGTTCTATAGTAAAATCACAAAATCAGGTGAAGAATGAAAATATGTAAATATAGAACAAAAACAAATACGTCACATGTTGATCTAACTATAAGAACAGTCAGTTTAATACCAATGGTTTAACTGCATCATTTATATACATTTTCAGAAGAGTAAAAAATAGAGTACAACAAAACATAGTTCACAAGAAGTACATTGTGATTAACCAGGAATCATTTTACACCAAGTTATCAGTCTGTAAAGATACACCATGTTGTTTCTGCCTATGTTCTCTCCCACTACACCTTCTCCCCTTCCCATTCTCATTTGATTCCTCTCTTCCAGACCCTGTATCCATCCATAAATCTCTATTCTATTTCCCTTTCTTAATGAGATTTATCTGTTCTCTCTAGTTCATTACCTACCCTCTGTGGTTCTATGGATTGTAGCTTAGATGCCATTAATGGAACAGCTAAGACACACATGTAAATGAATATATGCTATATTTGTATTTATGTGTCTAGTAGACCTCACTCAGGTTCTGTCTGACTTCAATGTGATAGTTCTTTACCTTACTTTACTATATTTTAAAAACTGAATTAAGGAATGAATGAATTAATTAATGTAAAACATTGACACTAGGGTAAAAGTTAACAATGGGACTGACATTTATACATGCTGTGTGAGGGAAATCAGATTTCTCCAATGGAATGGCACAAGGTATATTAGTCATTTTGAGGCACTCCCATACTTCAGAGAAGTTGATCACAAATAATGGACTCCATTCTTGTGTGTGTGTGTGTGTGTGTGTGTGTGTGTGTGTGTATGTGTGTGTGTATAATTTTTATCTATTTAATTGGTTATAGTTTTTGGAATGGGTTGGTGTTGCATTTTGTTTTCTAGGTTTTGTATATTTTGTATTGGAGTTTTGGTTTGTTCTCTGAGAAGGAATGTAAACTTGTTTGGGTAACAGAGGGTGTAGATGAACTTGGGGTATAATATTGTATTTTGTTCTCTAGGTTTTGTATATTTTGTTGCATGGACTTTTGAGATTCTTTTAAGGTTGGTTGGGCAGGGAGGATGGGAGGGGAAAATATAATCAAAATGTATTTATATTTAAAAGTTACTTTAAATAATAATTTAAAAATAATCCATGTTAACACTAATAAAAACAAAGAGGAAAAGGCTGTACTAGATTAGGACAGAGGAGCCATCAGAGCAACAAGAGACATCCTGGATGACAAAACACACAGAGGTGATAAATCAAGAAATGAAATTACTTAATGTTATGTGCCCAATAATAGACTAAAAGATATATGTGAGTCAAACTTTTAAATAAACTCCTAAATATTATCCAGGTAAATAAAAGACATCTTGAGATAAATTATAAACCACTTGACTAATGATAAATGATGATACAACTTATCAAAATCTGTGAGGTTCAGCAAGTTAGCTCTCACAGGCAACTGGGAATCACTGAATTAACATGTTAACCAAGAGTAATTAAGTGTTATCACTGAGCTTCCACTTTAGAAAAAGAATTATAATATTAAATCCGGAATGAATGCCAAATGAATGATAAAAATTAGAACAGAATGGGTTAAACTAAAAAGAGAAAAACAATGGAAGCAAAAATTGTTTTTTATTTTATTTTCCATTCTACTTTTCTTTTATTGAAAAATTTTTTCATACAATATATTCTTATTTTGGTTTCTCCTCCCCAAACTCTCCTAGATTCTCCCCATCTCTCCACCTTCTGGATCTACACCTTTTCTGTCTCTTCTTAAAAAACAAACATACGACTAGAGAAAAATAATAAAATAAGATAAAATAAAAACAAGTTCACCAGAATAGGACATAAGGAACCAAATAAACAAAAGAAGTTTTGAAGAAACATACACATGTGCTTCTGTTTGTCACACATGTTTCTTGTTTGTTTTCAAATTAACACAAAATCGATAACATTTTACCTAAGCTAACAAGCTAGCAAGGAAAATAAAGAGGACATGAAGATCTAATATCAGGTATTATAGAGGGATTAATACCCTCAGTAGTATGTGATTAAAAATGAACAGATTAGTCAAGCATGGTAGTGAATGTCTTTAAAGCCAGAACTCTGAAGGTAGAGGCATGATAGATATCCATGGTTTCATGCCTTGTTTGGGCAACAGAGCAAGTTCGAGGACAGCCAGAACTACACAGAGAAATACTGTCTCAATACAAAGAAACAAACAAACAAACAGCAGAAAAGCAAGCAGACAAACTGAATACAGTGCAAAACTGTAATTTACAAATGTAATAATATAGACTAAACATAGCAATTATACAAAGTTTTAGATAATTGCTTTTCCTTATAAACGCTTATAAGGAAAAACAAATGATATGATTAAACCTATAAATGCTAAATGAATTTAATCCACAAGTAAAAATCTTCCTAAACAGAAAACATCAGACCCAAATGGACTCATCTGTGAATTTTGACAAACACCTATGAAAAAATTACCCCTGTTTCTAACATACCATTATGAAGAAGATGAAAGCAACAGAAATACTAACTCAATATAACACAATCCCAAGACTAGACAGAGATGTTCCAAGAACAGGAAATAAGAATCACTTATAGCAGACACACAGCATATGCTAGAAAATTCTATAAAATACAGTCCAAGCATACATATTAAGGATTATATATTACATCCATGTAGGATTTCTCCCCAACATGGAAATCTAGTTAAACCCTGAAATATGAACTAACATAATTCATGTGACTATGATACAAATTAAATGAGGCTATTAACATATTAAACAAGAACATTTGGCAAAAGTCTGCATCCTGTTCATAGCAATAGAGACAAGCACAAAACATTACAGAAAAATCAAATTTCAAGATGAGAATTTGGATTTATATTCATAACTGTTATGAACAGGTAAAAAATATCCCTTCACAAAGTACTCATTTTCAAACCTGACCGGAAATCTGAACTAATTCAATGTTGCAATAAAAGGAAACAAAGCTTAGAGGTCATGAAAGATGAAATGAAAGTGCCATTGTTTTTAGATTGGATGGTTTTCTATGGAAAAAAAAATCTAAGAGATCAAGAAAAAAAAACATTTGAAGAGCAAGTAATTGTAGCATGGCTGAACAAAATTAAAACTAGAGTGTCATTTTAATTAGTACCCAAATAGCAAATTCTTATATCTAAACCTAATCTTATAACTTTGTGGAAAATCACAGAGATCTGATGGACGAAATAAAAGTGACTTAGTTAAAGTCGGCTTATTTTCTTGGTCATGAAGATTCAATATTTTTGAGACATAATTTCTTCCCATCTTTATCTATAGATCCAGCATACCCTCAATCAAATCATCATCCAATTATTTTGCAAATTTTAACTAATACTGGTCACTAAATGAGGGAGCAAAAGACTCTTAATCGCCAATGCAATTTGAAGAGCAGTTTTACAGAGCTGACATTAATCAGCTGAAACCTCTCCCCCTATCAAGTTACAGTAATTGCAAAGTGTGGTATCTAGGAAAGAAAAGACTAATAGATCAATGAATGACAGAGAATAGTGGGTCCAAAAATAGAGCCATATAAGTATCACTTACCGATCTTTGACAAAAGAGCTGATCAATACAACAACAACAAAAGAGAAAGATAGTGCTTTCAATCTGTGATTGATAACTTGGCATCCATATGCAAAAGTTTAGGCATTCACCTTCTCCAAGGAGTCACTTCAACTGGCTCAGAGACCTGAAGGTCAGATGCAAAGGAAGAGAAGGTGACAAAGAAATTCTGGATGGATTTGGGTTTGGTGACATCATTTTAAATACAACTGTGACAAATTTTATAAAAGAGAATGTTTATAGTCAATCTTATCAAAATTAAAATTTTCTGCTTTGTAAAAGAAACTGTGAAGCCAAAGATAAAATATTGCACAATATGTTGGAAAATATTTGCAAGATATTTATCTGAGAAAATGATTGTCTAAAAGTGTCCAAAGCATCACTGAAACTCACTAATAAGAGGATTCTTATCAAAATGTTGCTTTTGAAGTTTTAATTTTATTTTAATTGACTGTAACTTCATTTATTATAAGAGAAGGGCAGCCTAGATAGAGAGTATATTCTTGTCACAGGTAGCTGAGTCTTGGCCAACAATAGCAGCATAGCTCCCTCCAGTCAATCACAGGCTACAGCTCTTGCATCATGCCAAAATTAAGGCAAATGACAACTCACAGCAACATTTTTTTTCCATAAGCAATCTCTTTATTTGCCTATTCCCATTGCTCACACTGCTGGGTGGACATCTTTGTAACTCTCCTGTTTTCTCCTGTTTCTGTTTACTGCCTAACTAGTTCATAAATGCTTTTGGTTTAAATAAAATGCTAACTTCAATTTGTTTTGGTGTTTCCTGTAACAGTGGTGGCAAATGGATGGGTTTCTTCAAGGTTGCTGATGGTGTGTGGTTGGTTAGGATGAAGGAGACATCCCTTACTTCACTTTAAGATTGCTGTGAACCTAAAGAATTTTCAAAAAACAAAATCTCCTAGTAAATATTTCAAATGAAAGAATTCTTATCTTAATGGATATTACGAGCTTTACTACCCTTAATTCCATAGCTCTCACCATTTCACATTCATAATATATTGCTAATATAATATAGAATAATACAGAGAGAGAGAGAAAGAGAGGAGGTGGGACAAAAGCATTGTGTTATCATTCCATGTGTTATCATGCCATTTTGTCATGAAACTAGTATTTCATATAGGAATTTTTAACATCTATATACTTTTTTTTTCTGCTTGCAAGAGATGGTCCTTAAACATTTCTTAAAAGTTCTTTAAAGATTATCTTCCTTTTTACTTATTATATGTAAGTACACTGTAGCTGCCTTCAGACACTACAGAAGAGAGCATCAGATCTTATTACAGATGGTTTGAGGCGCTATGTGGTTGCTGAGATTCGAACTCAAGACCTCTGGAAGAGCAAACAATGCTCTTAACCACTGAGCCATCTCTCCAGCCTAGCCTTTTTTGTTTTTTTTTTTTTTTGTTTTTTGTTTTTTAACTTTTATTGCATTATGATGAGAAAATTTACATGATTTCAATTTGTCTGAATTTGTTAACATTTAAAAACATTTTTTTAAGTAAATAGAATTAAATCACATTCTTGTTTCCTGTTTGTACCCCAACTCCTCCCAGGGACCCCCTCTTCAATACCTACAATATCTTTTTTTGTCATATTCCTTAAAATTTATAAAATATTATAACAATAAAAATGAGTATTATAAAAGTTGTTTGATATAAAACAATCCATTTAACAGTATTATGTAGATGCTTGTCTACAGCAATACTGCAAATACATATGCTTTTCTCACTATAAATTTCAAATAACTCCAAACATATTAACTATACATTTCAAAATAATACATCACTACTAGTATTTTCTTAAATGAACATAAATATTTAAAGTCTTTTTGTTTGTTTGTTTTGTCTTTAGTAGAGTTTAAATTCTTGGCTCTTTCTGTAATAGAAGCCCAAAATAAGAACAATTTTTTGACATTGGATTTCATTGTAATAAGGCTGTACTTCAATGACCGTCAAATCACCAAAGGATTTTACCTCCATCATAGCTAAGCTGAGAGTTGACAGTTCTGCTGTGCCAAGGAATGAATTGTAGGCATGATTTTTGGATACAGACTTCCTGCTATGGTCAAAAAGTTATTTGACTTGAGTGTGTGACTTTATTCTCAACCCACAGAGAACAGATTACATTCATTTAAGAAAAGGTGTGTGTATTAAGATGGTCTATCCATAAAGTCATTCACCAACTGTTTCAATGAACAAAGGTTCTGCATGGAAGATGGTACAGACATTAGATGAGGATAAGAATCTGGTTCATTGGCTGTGATGATTTTGAAAAGCATTCATCTCAGAGAAAGAGTAACTTATAAAGTCCTCTTCTTCAAACTTGATACAATAGTCACAAATGTCAAGCAAAGCGTTCAGTCTCACTCTTTGTTGTTCTCTTACAAGCCACTTCCCAAGTTAATTGTCTCAGTTTCTTTTAGCTGTATAAATACTTTTGAAATATATAAGCTGCTCTGAAAACCATAGTATAGTGTAAACACATGAAGTAAACAATACTACTAATAGAGAGGCTGAGATAGGAGAAGCAAGATTTCAAGACCCTTACGTTGTACACAGCAAAACACTGTCACAAACAAGCTGAAAGTATATATAGATTGTACAATATTGGACATATTTCTCCAAATACCAAATTAGAGAGACCATTGGATGACAATCAACAAATTTCTAATTCCTCATATTTTTGGATTTCAATCACTTAGGATATGTTGGTCATATTAATTTTCATATTAAGAAATTAAGAAAAGGTAATTATCACTTCCTGTTGTTTTTGTTGTAAGAGGTGGAATTAGATTTGTGTGGATTTGTTGAAATATTACTTTCTTGCTTCTTCTAGGGTGTAGTTTTGCTCCTTATGTTGATGTTTTCCATCTATTATCCTTTGGAGGACTGGATTTGTGGAGAGATATTGTGTAAATTTTGTTTTGTCATAAAATATCTTGTTTTCTCCATCTATGGTAATTGAGAGTTTTGCTGGGTATAGTAGCCTGGGCTGGCATTTGTGTTCTTGTAGGGTCTGTATGACATCTGCCCAAGATCTTCTAGCTTTCATAGTCTCTGGTGAGAAATCTGCCGTAATTCTGATAGGCCTGCCTTTATATTTTACTTTCCTTTTTTCCCTTACTGCTTTTAAAAATCTTTCTTTGTTTAGTGCATTTGGTGTTTTTATTATTATGTGTCAGGAGGAATTTCTTTTCTGGTCCAGTCTATTTGGGGTTCTGTAGGCTTCTTGTATGTTCATGGGCATCTCTTTCTTTAGGTTAGGGAAGTTTTCTTCTATAATTTTGTTAAAGATATTTACTGGCCCATTACATTGGTAGTCTTCACTCTCTTCTATACCTACTATCCTTAGGTTTGGTCTTCTCATTGCATCCTGGATTTCCTGGATATTTTGGGTTAGGAGCTTTTTGCTTTTTGCATTTTCTTTGACTGTTGTGTCAATGTTTTCTATGGTGTCTTCTGCTCCTGATATTCTCTCTTCTATCTCTTGTATTCTGTTGGTAATGTTTGCATCTATGACTCCTGATTTCTTTCCTAGGTTTTGTATCTCCAGGGTTGTCTCTTTCTGATTCTTTATTGTTTCTATTTTCATTTTTAAATTCTGGATGGTTTTGCTCATTTCCTTCACCTGTTTGATTGTGTTTTCCTGTAGTTCCTTAAGGGATTTTTGTGTTTCCTCTTTAAGAGTTTCTAGCTCTTTACCTGTGTTCTCCTGTATTTCTTTGAGGGTGCTATTTATGTCTTTCTTAAGGTCCTGTATCATCATCATGATAAGTGATTTTAGATCTGAATGTTGTGTTTCCAATGTGATGGTGTGTCCAGGACTGGCTATGGTGGCAGAATTGGGGTCTGATGATGCCAAGTAACCTTGGTTTGTGTTGTTTATTTTCTTAAGCTTGCCCTCTGTCATCTGGTTATCTCTAGTCCTTCCTGTCCTTGCTAATTGTGACTGGAGTCAGTCCTTCCTGTGATCCTGGTTGTATCAAAACTCCTCAGAGTCACACAGTCTCTGTGATCCTGTGATTCTGGGATCCTGTGACCTTCGGCTTGTTAGAGCACCTGGTAGTGCAACAGCTTCCTCTGGGTGTTGTGGGACTGGCTGTAGAGCTTGTGCCCAAGGTCCACTCAGGACACCAGCCCAGAGAGGCTGGAAGGAACCCCAGCCACTATGCTGGTGAAGTTCCTGTGTGCCTGGTCCCACAGGTCCTAGTTACTCCTGGTGTTGGGACAGATGTTGGGTCCCCTTCACCTCTGATCCTGAAAGTTTCAGAGCACGTGGGAGTGGAGCTTCCTCTGGGTGTTATGGGACTGGCTTCAAAGCTTGTGCCCAAGGTCTGCTCAGGACACCAGCCCAGAGAGACTGGAAGGGATAGTCTTTTTTGTTAAGGACAGTGAATATTGTTGTTGGGATGCTAAGATTTATTTAATTAAACACATTTGTTTGCAGGGGCCAAATGAATGTCTCACCCTGGAGTACCGAATAACTACTACTAAATTAGTACAGAGCTAGTTAACCATCTTCTTTTGTCCAGTAGATCCATTGGGTCAAAGTAGATTCTGATGGCCCTGTTAATTTTGCAAATGCTATGGTTTGATGTTTCCTGCAGAAGTCCTACATTAAAAGTTTACTTTCTCTCATTTGTGGAGGTAGGGCCTGTGAAGCAATAACAAAATTGGAATGCTGTTGTTATATCATCCCTGATCTAGGAAGTCTCATGTCATTACCGGCAGAGGCAATAGTTACACAAAGTCACAGAGCAAGGGTGGCCACACAAGCCAACAGTAAGAAAAAAGTTATTCTCAAGAAAATAAAGATGAGCCTGAAACAAGTGAACTTGTCAACATCTTGGACTTGAACTTTGAGCATCCAGGATTATAAGAACACAAATTTGCATGCCTTAAGCCACTCAGCCTATGGTGATTTTCCAGATACCTATTATAGAGGGTCTGGATCATACATCATGAATATATAGTGGTCCTAAATCATCTAATGTTGACCAAGGTGAGTTCAACTGTGTAAAATATTTATAAAGATGTACAGTGTCTTAAAAGCACTCAATATATCAAGCCTGGTTCAGTCTGTGCCCAGAGAGGCCAATTAAAATAGCCAAATTGATAGTAATGAGATGGAAAAGGAGATTTATCCAATGTGACTACATTGGGAAGATGGGCAACAGTATCCACTGACCCTATCAAGTCCACCTTCAGTCAGGAAGTAACATTAAATTTTAAGTAGATGTCAGAGTATGCATGGCTAAGCAGTTCCAACCAAGGTGTGGTATGTTTCTCAATTTCCTCTTTATTTTCAAGACTCTTCACTGTCAGTATTCCCTGAAATCTTTCCAGGAGACAAGTTTCTTCTGGGGATGGA
The DNA here is from genome assembly GCA_019843815.1 of Montemys delectorum. Classification (NCBI taxonomy): domain Eukaryota; kingdom Metazoa; phylum Chordata; class Mammalia; order Rodentia; family Muridae; genus Montemys; species Montemys delectorum. Next base: position 27,181 of record JADRCD010216400.1, read on the forward strand.
GCTAGGCTTCAAAATTTTGTCCCCCTACAAGAGATTTCTGGAGGAAATTCCAGTTTCTTGGACTGTTTTGCTTTATTATTATGACAGTCATACTCCGGGACACAAGCATCTTCTTAGAATGTATCCAATTGTGCCAGGAAGATAGCAATTAAATTACCTGTGTAATTAATATCAACTTCATTTCAGAGACTGATAGTGGAACAAGATACTAGCTGCAAGCAGGGAGCAATAACCAGTGTACAGCAGCATTTGGAAAACTATAGAACAGCTTTCAAAAGAGAAACCTTGAGTGGAGATGAGGATAACGTTAGTAAGAGTTTTTCTGTTTGTATGAAGTATTAGAATATTGCTTCATGAAGTCCATGTGTCTAAGGGCTTCATGATAGCATACTTACTGTTGACACAATTGGGATGAGGTTGGACTCCTTGTTTGGTCATGTGGGTGATAGGCAGGTTTTAAATAATCTGGAATAGCTAGATATGTAATTAAGAGTACTTCTGACACAATAGGATGTTTGTATTTGTTAGTATGGAGCTCATTTAGGTCTACTTTAGGTGGATTTTTATTGAATATATATTTTAAAATTTATTAAATTAGTTTTAAAATTTCACATGTACTTGTGCTTGTGTGTTTTATTAGAAACCATCTACTTTAGGTTTTGAGATAGAGTCTCTCATTAGAACCCATGACTGTATGTGTAGTCTATGCTGGCTCCTAATTAATTCCTGGGATTAATCACTTTTCTACTTCTTTTACAACATAAATACAAAGACTTGCTGTCATGCTTGCATTTTTTTTTATGTGTAGACCATGTGGATCAAGCTCATGTTCTCAAGGCTTCTGTGGCAAATATTTTACCATATGAGCCATCTCCCAAGTTTAAGCTAATTTTTTTATATAGAATTTCCTGAGGCATCACTGAGTGATAAAAAGAATAAGTCTCTTACCTTATATCACAGTGAAAGAATATTGAATATTTTATTAATGTGTTAAGTTATAGACATCAAGCTGTGATTCATTGTAGTTGATAGCTCTCTATAAACCTGCACTTTTATCAGCAGGTTCCTTTATGCTACAAATCACAAAATTAAACATTGAAGAGTCCTAAAAATGAAAACTTTCCTAAACTGAGCCTTATTTAGTATATTTTCTTATGAAACATATCATATTAAATGATCATTATTAAATTAATGCCTATTTCATAAATTCAACAGTAACCTAATTTCCATTATTTCCCATGGCACAAAGAGGCTCCACTTTTGGTATTTAATCCAGCATAATTGATTTACTTTATTAATAGAGCCACGCCTTTAAAACAGTTATATAAGGGGGCTGAGATTCTCTGCAGAGAGTTGGTCATAATGTTGATCTCTCGTGTTAAGGCCTGAACTTTCCTAGGAACCCCTACCATTTTGTTATGCCACTGTCTACATGTTCCTGGAGTTAATTGTTCTTCTGATAAACCCCTTACTCTCCATTTTATAAAAAGACTATTTTATGAGTTAAGAAATGGCATATGTTTCACCATAATTTTAGGTAGACAATGGCTTCAGGGCCTATCTTGTATGTTCATTTCTGTTATTATACTACTGAGGAAATCATAGCTAAACAATGACATATATGTTAATATCTTATTATTGACTGGTTTCCATAGCACAGAGCTGATCCTGTGCCCCAGTGTCCTGAGCTGTACCACAGTGGTCCATACCTAAATAACACCAGTAGAGAGCTAGTATCCCAGGAGTGCTAGCACACCTGTGAGCACAGGTAAGAGGAACAAGCCACAGTCAGAGACAGCAAGACCAGCTAACATGAGAGATAACCAGATGTGGAGAGGCAAGGGCAAGAACATAACCAACAGAAACCAAGACTACTTGGCATCATCAGAACCCAGTTCTCCCACCACAGAGAACCCTGGATACCCCAACACAACAGAAAATCAAGACTCTGATTTAAAATCACATCTCATAGTAATGATAGAAGGTTTTAAGAAGGACATAAAGAACTCCTTTAAAGAAATACAGGAGAACACAGGTAAACAGGTACAAGCCCTTAAAGAGGAAACACAAAAATCCCTTAAAGAATTACAGGAAAACACAACCATATGGGTGAAGGAATTGAACAAAACCATCCAGGATCTAAAAATGGAAATAGAAACAATGACAGAATTTCAAAGGGAGACAACCATGGAGATTGAAAACCTAGGGAAGAGTTCAGAAGTCATAGACACAAGCATCACCAACAGAATAAAAGAGATAGAAGAGAGAATCTCAGGTGCTGAAGAAACCATAAAAAAATGTTGACACAACAGTCAAAGAAAATGAAAAAAGCAAAAAACTCCTAACCCAAAACATGTAAGAAATCCAGGACACAATAAGAAGACCAAATCTAAGGATAATAGGTATAGAAGAGAGTGAAGATTCCCAAATTAAAGACCCAGTAAATATCTTCAACAAAATTATAGAAGAAAATTTCCCTAACCTAAAGAAAAAGATGTCCATAAACATACAAGAAGCATACAGAACTCCAAATAGATTGGACCAGAATAAAAATTACCCCACCACATAATAGTCAAAATGCCAAATGAACAAAACAAAGACTATTAAAAGCAGTACCAGGAAACATCAAGTTACATATAAAGGTAGACCTAGCAGAATTAGACCATGCTTCTCCCCAGAGACTATAAAGGCCAGAAGATCCTGGACAGATGTCATACAGACCCTAAGAGAACACAAAGGCCAGCTCAGGCTACTATACCCAGCAAAACTCTCAATTACCATAGATGGAGAAATCAAGATATTCCATGACAAAACCAAATTTACAGAATATCTTTCCAAAAATCCAGCCCTCAAAGGATAATAGATGGAAAACACCAAAACGAGGAGGGAAACTACACTCTAGAAAAAGCAAGAAAATAATCTTTCAACAAACCAAAAACAAGGTAGCCATACAAACATAAAAATAATAAAAAAAAAATCAGGAAACAACAATCACTATTCCTTAATATCTTTTAACATCAATGGGCTCAATTCCCCAATAAAAGTACATAGACTAACCAGCTGGATACAGAAACAGGACCCAACATTTTGATACAGACATGAAGCATGCATCAGTGACAAAGACAGACACTATCCCAGAGTAGAGGGATGAAAAACAATTTTCCAAGCCAATGGTCCTAATAAACAAGCTGGAGTAGCCATTCTAATATTGAATAAAATCAACTTTCAACAAAGTCATCAAAAAGGATACGGAAGGACCACTGCCACCAATTCACCCCTGCCACCAATTCATACCTGCAGGACCATTAGAGTTCAGTAGATTTCTGATCTCCAGGACTGTAAAGATAATGAATGTGTGTGTGTGTGTGTGTGTGTGTGTGTGTGTGTTTGTGTGTGTGTGTGTGTTTAAATGTATCAGAAGATCATTTTTACTTTGTGAAAGGCTGTACAACAGTAATAGGAATTAATACCATTTCTAGTTTTAAAAAAAAGAAAATAATGATATTCCTCCCTTTCAATGGTGTCAATAGAAAGTGCTGGGGAGGTCAATTCCTTAGCTCACACGTGCAGTTGACAGAAGTATGGATTACTATACTCTCTGGGGAGTGACATTTGGGAATGTTTCAAACCCTGTGTTATTTGTTTATGTTTTGGTTTTTGAGACAGGGTTTCATGTAGCCTAGAATGGCTTTGCCCACCTGATCCTCCTTGACTCTATTTCCCAAGTGCCAGAATTATAGGCATACATTTGCACTACTGGCTCTGACAGTTTCTTAGGTTTTTTCCCCTGATGCTATAATAAAATATAAGACAAAAGCAAAAAAAAAAACTTTCATTATTGATAGCATCTTGTTATGTTTTACCTTATTAGACAAAAATATCTGAGTGTAATGTCTTAACTTAAGGAATTATCACATTTCTCCTTCAACAGTTTCAGTTTTGTTAGGTTATTTGTTGCTGAAGCTCTGAAACAAACATGCATCTGTATAAGCCAAAGATTTTGTATTAAAACGATAGCTAACATGTCAAAAGAGAGAATAATTATACATGACACATCAGTAGACTAGCCAAATTAGCCAGTGCCACCATTTAGATTGTTCTGGTCTTACTACCCTGTGGGAATTGGTACTTCACAATAGAAGGGAACATACATATGACATTGGCATATATCAGACATAGATACCACCAGCAGAATAATCTTGCCACTGTGTCTATACATGGATAGTTGTCAAGTGTAAAACCTTCCACTATTTTAGAGAATAAAGGAAATTGGAAACAACAAATAATACTTAATAAATAAATAAATAAAACAAAAATAGTACTTAAACTCTTATTTCCAAACAGTAACATTTTAAAGAATTGAGTTCATGACAAAGGGTTAGCTAAATGAATGGTCTATACCTTAGCAGGAGCCAATATATCACTGCAAAACAGATTTGGTACATTGGTCTAATAATATAGTTGTCAACATATACTTTTAAAAATTTATTTTAAATAGTTTTGAGAACTTCATAATGTATACTATATCTTCATTGCTCTTGTTCCTCTGTCCCAACTTCTACTTCCTTGATGTTCCCCTCTCAATTTGTGACTTTTTCTTCTTTAATTATTATTGATTCATATACATATATATGTATAAATTTAAACACAGACAAACACTATGTACAACTTATTGAGTCTATTAACACACAAACCAACACATACACACATATAAACACACATACATATATACATGCAGTATACTATAATATGCATGTATGCATATATATATATATATATATATATATATATATGTAAATATATTTTTTGTGTGACTAGAGCTAACCACTTAGGTTGGAACAACCTATGTGGGTGGTTATTCCTAGAGTAAACTGGTTCTGTAGTCACATGTAAACATTTTGGTACCACTTTACTTTGTTCATGGTTCTATTTGTATTAATCATCATTAGCCTATGTTTGGTGTAAGAAACTATTAAGTATTCCACTTAGTATCATTTATATACACATAGAATGGCATTTAATGTATTAGCTACATTACTTTTCTTCCAAAGTAAATTTGAAAGTACATTGTGTGAGACATTCATATAACTTTCTTCAGAAAATCACAACTACTCTAAAAATACGCAGTTCACACAATGAATAGGGCAGAAGCAACGGCTGTGTTCTATTTTAATGACCTCATCTAATATTTGTAATAAAACAAGTCATTTGCATCGAAGCAAAAACTAAATCAGACTAGTGTAGAATTTTCTACTTGATATATAAAAATTTAGGAGCAAATTACTCCATGTCAATTAGAATTTTAGCATGTCTTTATAAAGATGAATTCCTTGCATATACCAAGTGTTAAGAAAATATCGATCAGATTAAGTGTTAAGAAAATATCGAAAGAGAGTAATTCATTACTTAGGAACATTCATGTCAGTATGAAAACATCTTGAGTTAAATGCTTATGCGTTTACATTTTCTTTTCACAGTTATACCTTATTAAATGTTGCTTTCTGCCCTCATCAGTCTCATTTAAAAAAACATTGGAATGTCTAATAACCAATGTCGGATTTCTGAGAAAATCATGTAAAGCTCTAGTGTTGGATCTTATTGCTGATAGATGCATTATTCCCAAGCTGTTTAGGAGTCTGTGCCTGCCTTAGTTGAGTATTTTTTCTCAGTTCTGCGATAGAGGTGGATAAGGCTCTTTCTTTACTTTTTTTCCTGAAGCTTCAGCCTTCAAGAGGAAGTGCCCTTCCAGGCTTGTTCCAGGAAACTGTCAGGTGTGAATTATTCTTAGCACCACTTCATGACAAGGATTTCCCCAGAGCAAGTGACCCAAAGGACAATAAGATGGTGAAGTCTGTTCAAAACATGTCTTTTAAAAAATGTGTGTGTGTGTGTGTGTGTGTGTGTGTGTGTGTGTGTGTGTGTGTATTACATTCTAATCATGGTTTTCCTTCCCTAGCTCTTCCAACTCCTTCCTACCTCATCCCCCTTCCAACTCCATAGTTCTTCCTCCTCTTCCATGCCCCATAGAGCAAAAACAGGCCAACAAACAGCAATTTAAAAGTAAAAACAAGCAAACAAAACACACACATGCACAGAAATACCCCAGCACATTCACACCCACACTCGCACACACACACATACATACACACACACACATACGTACACTCATACACACATACATACACACAGGTTCACACACACACACTTATACAAGCAGCACACACAGACTCTCTCTCTCTCTCTCTCTCTCTCTCTCTCTCACACACACACACACACACACACACACACACATACATACACACAGGTTCACACACACACACACATACATGCAGCACACACAGATTCTCTCTCTCTCTCTCTCTCTCTCTTTCTCTCTCTCTCTCTCTCTCACACACACACACACACACATACACAAAATCTTCTTGTAATCTACTCTGTAAACTGGCATCCTGTAACTTTTGAGGCATTGTATCAGTTTAAGGCAAATCATAAAATCCAAATCCCCTTTAAGGACAGGGATCTACACAGTGATGTGAAAACAGGAAGAGAGAATTGTTTTGGGTAATTTTTAGATTGTCTTTACCCATAACAAACTTGTGCAAAGTATAACAACAGTTTTAAATAACTTGGTAATTAACATGTTTATAACAGAACATATGCTTGAGAAATAGAAAATCTGATATTCAATAGCACAGTGTCCTTATAGTAAGCATCACATATAGCTCATGATAACATTTTCTGGTATGGTTTGAGCTTTCAAGAGCCACAACACATTAGTTACATAAGAAAGTACAGCGATGCTCTGTTTTTTTTCTCATGGGTATGGCCCCATGCCATTCACTCATACTTGAATAACGAGAATTGTTGACTTACCCCTGTTTGCCTTCTGGCTTTCATTTTGTTACAGAAGGTAGAATTCATTCTTGTTTCCGTTTGCAATGTTGAAGCATTGAAAGCAGCAGAACCTGTAAGTGAAAGGAAACTAAGTTGATATTTTGAGAATAAACTAGAAAGAGAACAATTGTTAATCTATTTTATCTTCTGTGGTAGACTGGGGACTTGAAATATAAAATAGTTTATTTAGTAAAGTACTTGCCACACAAAAATGAAGAACTAAGTTTGACCCCAAGCATCCATGTTAATAAAAAGTTGTGTGGAGTGCCATGTCCTTATAATCTCAGTGCTGAAGAGGTGGGGACGAGAGGTTGGCTGGAGAGCTTTACCCAGAAACATATCCAAATCAGGAGCCACAGTCCCCCGTGAAATTCTGTCTCTAAAGACAAAGTGGAAAGCTCCTGGGGAACAATAATTTTACATATATATATATGTAAATACATATATATAGTTATGTTACATGTTATGTGTTAAATATTACACATTACATGTTACACATTGCATATCATATATTAATATAATTTAATATGAAATAAAAATAAACATTTAATATATTATATAAACTAAAGAAGTGTAGTGTTTCCTTTTCTAATGAATTTGTTTCATCATTCATTTTGCAGAACAGGACAACAATCTTTCTTAAAGGAGAAAACCCTAGAAATTGGATGAAAAAGAAGTTTTAGGATCCTTGAATAATTGAAAATCCTTCCCTTCCTTCCTTCCTTCCTTCCTTCCTTCCTTCCTTCCTTCCTTCCTTCCTTCCTTCCTTCCTTC
>JADRCD010216400.1:34858-58288 GCA_019843815.1 Montemys delectorum
TTCCTTCCTTCCTTCCTTCCTTCCTTCCTTCCTTCCTTCCTTCCTTCTTTCCTTCCTTCCTTCCTGCCTGCCTGCCTGCCTGCCTTCCTCCACTTTTTTCCTACCTCTCTTGCTCCCTCTCTCTCTCTTCCTCCATTATCTCCTTGTCCTCATCCTCCTCTTCTTTCTCCTCCTCTGTCTTTCTCTGTCTCTTTGTCTCTTTCTCTCTGTCTGTCTGTCCGTCTGTCTGTCTCTGTTTCTATCTCTGTCTCTCTGTCTCTGTCTCTCTTTTTCATTAGTCTACACCCTCCATACAGGCATCTTTGGTCCAGGCTGCTTGAATTTGCAGAGCCCTTCACTCTCCCAAGTGTTGTGCATACATACACACAAAACCATCTCCAGTTCTGTTTCTTTTCTTTGTAGAATTTTCCTTCCTTCAAATAAAAGTAATTTTTTACTAATAAATTTATTTAAAAATGTTTAACATACTTATTTTTCAGAGGAAGAAAACTAATAACTATTTAGAGATTCAATCTCACCCAACCAAAAGGCCTGTTATTGAGAAATCAAAGAACAGACACTACTATAGGTGCAAAAATGTATGGAGAATATGTAGAATGAAGACCATCATCTATATACACTATGGGATAGAAGGTAGACTGGTACAGCCACTGTGGGGATAGATGCAGTTGAGTTAAAGAAAGTGTCCTCTATAAATAAGGAGACTTCACTGAGCAGTAAGATTAGTCACGTCTACAGGGAAACAGAAGGGCTGAATATGATCTTTTTAATCTGAGAACCCAGACTCAAAATGACAAGCATTGTATATTTTCTCTCAAATGTGGGAGGAAGATTTACACATATGAGATAATAAAGGAGAAGGGTGATTATCTCGAAAGAAGAAAGGAAAGAGTAGTGAGAAAAGAGAAAATTAGGGTGAATATGGTCAAAGTATATTTTATAAATGAATAAGATTGTAATGGAGTTCATTATTTTCCACAATGAATACATGTTAATAATAAAATAACTTGATTTTTAGAAATTCATTTTTAACTGTCTGAGCTGGAAATATTTTATCTTAAGATTTATATTTTCTACCTGTCAGAATTAATGCAGTATAAAAATCTTGCCTCCTACCCGAAAATAACAGCAGATATGTCAAAGTAAAAATGTACTGAGATTTTTGTTAAAATTCACATTTTATGTAATCATAACAGTCATATTTTTATAGTTAAGTGATTAACTGTTTTGTTGCTGGATCTAATTAAAAGTATCCTCTACTGCTCATCATTTTTAGTTGTAGAACTATATATGTGGGGGGACAGAGCTTTTCAATCATCTAAAGTGATACTTCCATTTTCATTCTTTAATTAAATAATGAGAATTTCACACATGAGGACAGCATTAACATCTTTGCTACTGCTAGCTCCTTCCTCCAACTCCCCCCATGTCTCTTCCAACTGTCTCTCAAATTCAAATATATTATATGAACCCAGGGACTTCTGCCTTGTATTTTGAGAGAGGATCTTATGGGGAAATATGCCTTCTGGTTTGGGTAGGATGAATGGGTAGAGATCTCCAGGGATCTACTTGTCCTCACCTCCTCAGCACTGCGATTAAAAATATACTATCCCACAAAAGCTTCTTATTCACGATGGTGCACACACATGCACATATAATTTGTAGAATTCATTTAAAATTGCTCAAAGATATGTGTCTAGGGCTGACCAGTTGGAGAACGTAGCAGGTTTCCTTTCCCTGGAGAAGACTGAATACCTCTCACTTAACAAGCAATAACTGCCTATAGCTTTTCCTCTTGAGAATTTGTGAGATTCTTACACATTCACATTCCCGTGTCAGCTAGTGCCATTGTATTGGTCTTGTTCAGAAACTATATTGTTGAGCTATCGTGACTGCATTTCTACTTTCCTACAGAGAAGTCACTAACTCTCCTCAAACATACTGGTCCTCTGGCTTTGTAATATTTTCATCCTCTACTCTACTACGTGACCTGAGTATTTGGTGCAAGAATTGCACTGTAAAAGAATTAACTGGGGACTTGGCATTTAATGGGTATTTGTTTTCTGCACGTTGGCCAGCTGTAGAGTTCTGTGATGGTCTCCATCTGCTACAAAACCAAGCTCCTTAGAAGAGGAGTAATAGCTGCACTCACCCATGGCTATAAGGATTAGTATTTAGAATGAATTTAGAAATTTTACCTGGAAAGTATCAGTAGTAGGTGCTATTTTAGTGTCTGTGATTTCATGAGTAACAGAGAATTGGCTAAATTCACAGCACTAGATGTGATTTCCCCTTTATTGATAGAGTCTTAAGACCAATTGTATGGCTCTTAGTTACCTGAAGAGTGTAAGTGCCACTATTGCACCCTTGTAGATATCTTGCCATGCTGGTCAATATTGTGGTTTCCTGGCTTTACAGAGGGAAAGGAATGCTGCTGTTTTTTCTACATTGGCAGCTTGCATTGATGGCTTCTTATGTTACTACGAGAGGTAGTCCTCAGGAAGGAAGGAGGCTTCCAAGCCAGATCCACACCACTTTTTCCAAGTCCTGCATATTGTATATGAAGTGTAGTGTCTTTAGCAATAGGGTCCTAGATTCAAGTTCTGAGAATTAGTTGGGGCAATAGCCTATAATCTTATGTTTTGGAAGTCTCTTGGGTTTTCCATATGTATATATATGAGTGTATACATGCCTATGGGTATATACATAAACTCATAAACACATATATGTCATAATGTGTATTTTTAAGTAAACCAATTGATTTTGTCAAACACCCTTCATATTATTTGCCTGTCCTCCATCACACCTCTTCCTCAACATTGTCCTCTGTCCTTCTTTCCCAGTTCGTTCCTCTCGTTTTTTCGTTTTTCTCTTCATGGCACTTATATCCTGCTCTTCCACTCTCTAGGATTTCCATGTCTTTTATACTTCTGGTTACTCCAGTTTATACACTCACATCAAAAGATGTGTAACTAGGATCCACAAATAAGAGAGAACATACTGCATTTATTTTTGTAATCTTAGGTTACCCCACTCAATATATTTCCTAGTTTCATGTATTGCATGCAAATTTCAGAATTTCATTTATTTTTACAGCTGAATTACATTCCATTGTGTATATATAACACAGATTTCATTATTCATTCATCCATTGAAGAACACCTATGTTTTTTTTTTCATTTCCTAGAGATTGTGAATTGAGTAATAATGAACATGGAATAGCAATTACTTTTGATGTAACAGGCAGTCTATTCGGGATATGCCAAGAACTGGTACAGCTAGGTCATACAATAGGTCTATTTTTGGCTTTCCAGTAACTTTCCACTATACTTTGTGTAGTGGCTGCACCCGATTGTGATCCCATCAACAATGAATGGAGAGGATCTGCTTACAAGTTCACCAGCACTAGTTTCAGATGTCTTCTTGATCTTAGATACTTTGAATTCAGTTTATCATAGAAGTTCTAATTTGCATCTCCCTAGTTGCTAAGATGATGAACACTTTTAGTCTCTCTGCCTTCTCTTAGTTTTTGTGACAAGTTTTCTTTGGGTAGCTCTGGCTATCATAGAACTCACTGTGTAGACCAGGTTGTCCTTGAACTAAGAGATTTGTCTGCCTCTATCTTTTGCATGCTAGCATTAAAGGCATATGCCATCACTGCCTTGCCCTTATTTGCTATCTTATGACCTATTTGCTTAGATACTTATCTGATTTTTTAATTGGGTCCCTTGTTTTCTTAAGTCTGTTTTTTAAAAAATTCTTTATATACTCTGTAATTAATTTCCTATCATAGAATTATACATGGCAAAAATTCTTCCTTACTTTGTGCTTCCTCTTCACTTGATTGACTGTTTCATTTGCTACATAGAAGCTTTTCATTTTCTTAGGTCTCATTAGTCAATTGTAAACTGTTGCCCTTAATCCAGGGCAAATAGAGTCCTATTTAGAAACTCCTTTCCTACATCTTTAATTTGTAGGTTAATTTCTAAGTTTTTTTATTCATATATTTTTTTCAGTGGCTGTATATTAGTGCACTCACATTTGGTTCTTCTGTTTCGTTCCATTAATGTATGTCTTTTTTTCCAAGAAACATGTTTTTATTACCATGGCTCTGAAATATAACTTGAAATCTGCTATGGTAATCTCTTAAGCATTGTTCTTGTCAATTGCACATATAATTGGCTTGTCAATTCAGAGTCTTTTGTGGGCCCATTTAAGTTCTTCTCTGAGGATTGTTTTTTAGGATTTTGATTGACATTGATTGAATCTGGAAGTAACTTTTGGAATGATGGTAATTACCTTGATGTAATTTTACTAATCCAACAGCATGTGGGAGGAGTCTTTCAATATGCTAGTACATTATGTTTTGTTTGTTGGTTGATTGGTTGATTTGTTTTTGAGCTATTGTGAATAAGAGTCCTCCCATGTTTTGTTTCTTGGTTTTTTATTGCCATGCAGAAAGGGCACTGATTTTCTTAAGTTGAGTTTGTACCCTGCAACTTTGTTGAAATTATTCATTTCTATCAGTTTTCTAGTGGGTCTCCAGCATCTTATCTGCATAATGTCACACTATCTGCAAATGGGAATAAATTAACTTTGATTCCAATTTGTATCCCTTTAATTTTCTTTTTTTCTTTTTTTTTTTTTAATTCTCAGCTCATGCCAGTGCTTTCAGTACCATATCGAAAAAGAGTGGAGAGAGCGCACAGCCTTGTCTCCTCCCTAATTTTAACTGTTTGGAGGTTTTTCCCATTTAGGATTACTTTTAGCTATGGGTTTGTCACATATACCCTTGATAGTCTCTATAGGATATTTAACATGCAGCCATGCTAGATGTTTTTCCAAGGCCTTTTCCCATCGACTGAACTGATCATGTAATCTTTACCTTTAAGTCCATTTGTAGGATTCATTATTCCTATTATACTTATTTATTATACTTACCATGTTGAACAATCCCTGCACTTCTGAGACAAAGCCCACTTAATTACAGTGACTGATGTTTTTGATATATGCCTATATTCACTTTGAAAGTAGTTTATTGAAGGTTTTTTACTGTTAAGTTCATTAGGGATAGTGCCACAGGTTTCCCTTTGTTGTTGCTTTTGTTGTTGTTGTTGTTATATCTTTACTTGGTTTTGGTATTAAAGTGTCAATAAAGTTGTAGAAGGATTTTGAAGTGCCCCTTCTCTTTCCCCCTCCTTCTGTCCCTTCCTCCCTCTGTACTTCCCTTTTTCCCTCCCCCTTCTCTTCAGTCCTTCTTTAACTCTAAAATAATTTTAGAAGTAGTGCTTGTAAAGCTTCGTTAGGAATCTGATAGATTCTGTCCTGTCTCCATCTGTGCCTCGGCTATTTCCCTTTTGATGTTTTTTTTTCAGTATTGTTTTCTTCCTTTTTACTATAGGTCCATTTAAGTTGTTGATCTCTTGGTCTAACTTTGTTTGCAGCGGTTTTCACTGTATGTTTCTCTGTTCCTCTCTGATTCTGTTCATTTTCAGTCATGTCTGCTTTTTTGTTTTTTTGTTAGTTGTTGATCTTGATTATCATCTCCATGAATGAGCTCCAAGGTCTGTTGAGTTGTTTTATTGTTTCTCTTCTGAGTTTTGTTACTATTTTCTCTTTATGGGATTAGGATTTAGTCTCTTCTTATTTCCCCAAATCTTGTTTCACCAAGTCCTTTAAGTTCTCTTTTCATGCTCTTTACTTGCTCTTTCTTTTTCTTTTCTTTCCTTTTTTTCTAAAATGTAGTGTATAGGTGTCCTTCTTAGAACTGCTTTTAATGTATCTCAAGAGCTTTATTATGTTATCTTTTAATTTTCATTTAATTCCAGAACTGTTTTACTGGATTTTGTTGTAGTTGGTTTTTGTTTTTGTTTTGTTATTTTGGTTTTGTTGATATTTATTTAAGTTTTTATTTTATTTATTTATTTATTTATTTACTTTTTTTTCTTGGACCCATTAATTGTTTGGTAATGTTTTATTTAATCTGCATACATTTGTGTAATTTTTATACATCTGGTTATTAAAGCTTCATGGCATTGTGATCATATAGTTATTTCAATTTTTCTTTAAAAATCAATTTTCTTCAACCCAGATGTCCCTCAACAGAGGAATGGATACAGAAATTTTGGTACATCTACACAATGGAGTACTACTCAGCTATTAAAAACAATTAATTTATGAAATTCTTAGGAAAATGAATGGATCTGGAGAATATCATCCTCAGTGAGGTAACCCAATCACAAAAGAACACACATGGTATGCACTCTCTGATAAGTGGTTATTAGTCCAGAAGCTTGGAATACAGGAAGAACAACAACCCACAAACCACAAGAAACTCAAGAAGAAGGAAGACCAAAAGGTGGACATTTCATTCCTTCTTAAAAGGGGGAACCAAATGCCCACTGAAGGAGTTGCAGAGATTAACTATGGAGCAGAGACTGAAGGAAGGACAAGCCAGCCTAATATAGCTATCTCCTGAGAGGCTGTGACAGTACCTGACTAATACAGATGTAGAGGCTCATAGTCATCCATTGAACTGAGTACACAGTCCCCAATGAAGGAGTTGGAGAAAGGACCTATGGAGCTGAAGGGTTTGCAGCCCCTTAGGATGAACAACAATATGAACTAACTAGTACCCTCAGAGCTCCCAGGGACTCAACTACCAACCAAGGACTATACATGGTGAGACTGATTGTTCTGGCAGCATGTGTATAGTAGAGGATTGCAAAGTCGATCATCAATGGGAGGAGAGGCCCTCGGCCCTGTGAAGGTTCTGTGCCTCAGTGTAGGGGAATGCTAGGGCCAATAAGTGGGAGAGGATGGGGTGGTAGGCATGGGGAAGGGGAAGGCAACAGGAGTTTGTTCTTGTTGTTTTTGTTTGTTTGTTTGTTTGTTTTTTGGAGGGGGAAACTAGGAAAGGAGAAATTTACATGTAAATAAAGAAAATATCTAATTAAAAAAAATCAGTTTTCTTGTTTCAATGGGTAGTATATTTTAGAGACACCTCCATGAGAGAATGTGGAATATTTTTTTAGATATGCTGGGTTGATTTACTTTATGACATCATTTAATTGTGATTATCTTCAAGTTATTTGTTTGTTTGTTTAGTCACTTATTTTCTAGATGACCCATCTGTTGGTATACGTGTGTAGGGTATAGAAATCACTACTGTGATTGGCCTAATGTTATTCTGTGTATTGACGTCCAAGAGTATATTTTTTATAGGTAAATCACAATTTGCTCTCTCTATATATAGATTTAGGATTTTAGTGACTTCTTGATTAATTTTTTCCTTTGCAAAAATGAAGAATTTTTAATGTGTACTGGTTATTTTCAGATGACAGTCTATTTTGTCAGATATTAGGACAGAAATTCCTATGTGGTCCCAATTTCTTGGAAAATGTTTTTTTTTTTTTCCTGTTTTTTCACATAAAGTGATATCTATCTTTAAAGTTAGGAAGAGTTTCTTGTAGATAACATACAGATTTGTCTTTGTTTCTTATCTAGTCAACTAACCAACATCTTATGATTGGAAAATTGGAGCCATTAATATTTAAAGTTACTTTTAAAAGATGCGTGTTGATTGCTGTCTTCTATTCCTATATCTGTGTACATAGTTCTATCTTCTATTTCAATATTTGCAGCTTTTTCTTTCTGTAACCTCCTGTTAATGATTAATTCTCCTGTCTTTCCAAAGCATTGCTCTGGTATTCTTTGGGTATCAGGTTTGGTAGGTGTGACTTCTTTTAGTCTCTTTACATTAAGAGATCTTTTGTTTCTCTTTCAACTGTGGTGGTTTTGCTGGGTAACAGAATGTAGATTGGTATCCATGGTCTTTTTAGAGGCGGAAGTATATTGCTCTGAGTTCTGGTTTTAAAGTTTCTGTTAAAAAATTAGCTGTTAATTCTGATAGGTTTTCCTTTACATATAACTTGTGTTGGTTCTTTTGTTGTTTTCAGTACTTCTCTTTAATTTGTATATTTATTGTTTTCTCTATAATATGCTGTGTAAATCCTACTCATGCGTATTAGGTGATATATGTGCTTCATGTGCTGTATAGGCATAGCTTTCCTTAGTTTGTCGATATTTTCTTCTATGATTTTGTTGAAGATCTTGTCTAAGCTACTGATCTGGTATTATTCTTCTTATTCTTTGTCTATAATTTGAAGAATTGGTCTTTTCATAGCCTCTTATAATTACTATGTGTGCCTTTTATATGCCTGTAACATTTTCCATATTCTTTACTTGGTTAGCCCAAATTCTGTATGTTAACTTCAAACCCTGATATTATATTTTCTACATGATTCATTTTACATACAAGGAATTTTTTAAAGATGAGTTTTCTAGTTGTATTCTTCAGTTTGTCAAACCTATTTTAATTAAGCTTGGTTTCTCTTCAATTTTTTATTTAGGAAGTTCTGTTTTCAAAACCTGAACCACCTACATATTTCACTCAATTGCATATTTATACTTTCTTGGTCACAAATTGTAGGACCATGAAAGACAGCCTGTTTTCTGGTGAGCTAAGTTTAAACCCTGGAAACCCAGCAGGTGTTTCTGCAAAGAACAGAAGGCCTTGTACCATGCCCCTAGCACCAGGTTCCTGACACAAGGCCCCAGTTCTCCATTATTCTGTGGCCATTACTCATGTAGGGCCAAGCCCCAGTCCCTGATATTCTGCCTAGACTCCACCCCTACAGTTCCTATAGTTACCTGGCAACACCCAGGTAGGTTCCTCCCCATAGTTACTTAGCAATGGCCAGATAGGCCTGACTCACTATAAAAAGGGCTGCTTGCGCCCTCCTCCATCTCTTACTCTCTCACTCTCTTTCTCTTGTCTCTCTCTTGCCCTCTTGCTCCCCATCTCTATGCATTCCCTTTCCCCCTCTCTCCATGTGGCCATGCCCTGGCCTCTACTTCTCTACTCTCTCCCTTTCTCTGCCTTTCTCTGCCTCTACTAGCCGTTACAATAAACGTCCACAGGCCTGGCTCTGGAAGTTCCTTGGGAACCTCAGACTGTGCTTCCCCACCACGAGCAGGGTCCTGTTGCTTCTCACATCCTGATGCCTGTCCAGTGGCCAGGTGGGATGCACAGTCAAACTTCCTGCATCCTGTCTCCATGAGTGGCCCTACCCCTAGCCCTGGGGCAGGCCAAATGTGGGAAACCTTTTTAACACACAACAAATCAGTTATTTAGTATTATTCATTTATTGATCAATTTCTTTGTGTTTTCTTTAATCTTTTTGGACTTTTTAAACAAGGATTACGAATGTGTTTTAAATTCTGTTTTTTTTTTTTTTTTTTTTTTATTTACTTGAGTAATTTTCACTGAAGATAACTTCCTTTTGACTATTGGGTTTGTAGGGATTGGGAAAACTTTCCTGGTCTAATATACTGTTTGTATTTTTCTAATGTGACCTGGGAATGTGATCTTACTATCAGTTGTGTGTCTAATGTGAGATTTTATCTGGCCTCAACTAGCCAGTACAGAAGCTCTGCATCTGCAATTAGGCCTCTGAGTAACGGGATGATTCTGGAAGAAGAGGTGCTTTGATACTGCCCAGTCAAATGCAAAGCTGAACATCAGGAATAGACCTTGATATTGTCAAAATGGCAAGGAAACTTAAGATAGCTTGGGGCGATCACCAAGCAAAGCAAACCTAGGAACTGCATATCAAGAGCCAGGGATGTGATGTTGAGATGGCACATAGGGGTTTGAAGAACTCTGATAAACTTATCTTGAAAGAATTGGCAGACACAAGGAAGTATTAGTGGATCTACAACAATATGTGGCAATATCAGACTTTATACTGTTTTGGAGAACAATTAAAATACTATGATTTTGTAGGTAAATATCCCATTTCTCAAATACTTTATCTGATTATGTAGATTCAATTTACTTGTTCTATTTATTTTAGATGAAATAAAATAACATAACTAAGTAGGAAAAAGCATTATATTTAAATTATCAATAAAAGGAAAACAATGTGTATTTCTCGTTACCAACTCTAAATTTAAGTTTAGTAAGTCAACCAAAGTTTGGAAAGATAATTGTTGCAGATAATATGGATACTTACATAAAACAAATTTGAATATAGATTCCCAGAAGGCATTTTTTAAAAGCTGTCTAATTTTAATTAAGTATTTAACAAAAACACACTTCTCCAAAAAACTGAGACTTTCCCTTGATTTGATTAATTTAGTCATCTTTTACAATCATCTGACAGGACTTTGGAATAGATGTTCCATTTTGAAACTATAATCAGAAAATTGTTACTATTTTCATTATTATTAGATACTGTAAACATTTAATTAAAATATAGGAACAGTACTTTTATTGAAAAAATGAAAATGAAATACATCTTATTTTCATAACATTAAGTTATATCATAAGTACTAGAACTTGCAATCTATTCGACTATTCCTCACTGAGGAGCTCTCAGGCTCTTGATGAAGCACAAAGAGCCAAGCTCACAAGTGCCTTTATAAACCCTAAATCTTTTTACCTAGAACATGGTAAATGAACATGTGATGCCTGCTCCTAGAAACATAGAGTAAAAGCCTGTAAAATGATATGTTACAAAGGTATTTTTTTGAAATTTTTTTTTAATTAGATATTTTCTTTATTTACATGTAAATTTCTCCTTTCCCAGTTTCCCCCTCAAAAAAACAAACAAACAAAAACAACAAGAACAAACCCCTGTTGCCTCCGCCCCCCCATGCCTGCCACCCCACCCTCTCTCACTTATTGGCCCTGGCATTCTCCTACACTGGGGCATAGAACCTTCACAGGGCCGAGGGTCTCTCCTAACATTGATGATCGACTTTGCAATCCTCTACTATACACATGCTGCCAGAACAATCAGTCCCACCATGTATAGTCCTTGGTTGGTATACAAAGGTATTTTTAATAACAGGATTAAAAATATCATTTCATTTTGAAATGCTTTACAAAAGATGGGTCTAAGGCAATAGTCTTTCCACTAACTAACAACTCATCATGTTATACACAAGAAGACACAACCCATGTACACAGAATGGATGTATATGTTTTGATAGGTTAGCCCTTTCCTGAAATGTGTCTGTGGAAAGAGCTCAAAGTGATTTTCAGTGTAGGAATCACCAGCTCTCTTCTTAGCCTCATATTTAGATTAATTGGCCTTGGAAGTTACTGAACTCTTTCAACGTTCTGTGGGTGGCTTAATGGAGCGCATTTCTATTAGGAAGCATTTAGTTATGATAGGGTTATAACTATCACACCATTACCCCAGAATTATATGACCATCTCCTGATTATTTCCTTGAATCAAAATAGAATTTTTTTAAAAAAAAAAAAACATTGTTTCCTAGGTGCATATCATCTAAATTTAAAATCTTAACAGTTTGCCCAGATGAGAAGAATGCCCTGTGTTAGGTGGCCTGTTTTGGTAACATACTTATTGATTTGTTATCTCTACAATAAAGGAAGAGTAGACAAGGAAAGCAGACTGGATTCTGTTACCTAAAACCATACATGCAAGTAACAGTTTATAGAATAAGAAGGTTATACTTATGACTATAGATGCATAAAATTGCAATTAATAAAAAAACCCATGGATTTGAAGGAGATCAAAAAGGGGTATATGGAAACGTTAGAAAAGATGAAAAGTAAAGGAGAAGTATAGTAATTATATTATAATTTCAAAAAAGTAATTTAGGCAGTGATTGAGTAAAGATTTCTGATGTCAGTCTTAGAACTTCACATATATTGGTACTACACACATGCACACACACACAAACATTCACATATATCACACACATGTATATCTATACACACATATACATGAACACGCGTAACACATATAAATGGCATTCACAGATTCTCATAGTCTAATATATAAAGTTTCCATTTATTAGATAAAAAATAGTATTTGCCTTACTTCTTCTACTGCATTTGTCAAATCCTAGATGTCATGGATTGATTAAGATTTTATTAAGCATGACTTGAGTATCAAAATCAGGGCAGTCCTTTATTAAAACTTTCTTAATATTCTCACAAAACTCTAGGAGTATCTGTGAAACAATAAGTGTATCTTAAAAACTACCCACAGCTCCATCGTTTCTTTACTTCTGTGATATAGCACTTTCAGGAATGGGCACAGAAATTACTCAAAGAACATTTTCTGAGAAGTAGGAAGCACCTCTCAGGACCTAGCTTCAAGTTAGATTTTATCTATTTGTTTCAAAAATAGGTAAATATTTTTGTTCAGATATATCAATTCTTTGCATTTATTCTGTTGTACCTTTAAACAAGGTGTTCATTTATCTGTTCACTGAGAAATGATGTTGTCCATTAATCCAGTGTTGTGAGCTGACTATAGGATTCTTCTAATCCAGCCCCAACTTTACCATTTCTTAGAGTCTATGCCCTAATTACTTACTTAATGAATTACTCCATTCAATTTATGATATAGATAATTCCCCAAATTTTCCACATTTCAAACTTTATTTAATCAAATCAAATTATTTCACAAAATAGTAATACAGTAATATAGACACTATCACTAAACTTTCATTATAGACCAGGGATCTGAAACTGAAGTTGGCTGTAAGTAACTTGCCCTGTAGCTATTAAACATAAGTGCTGTGAGCTCCTCAGAAGCTGTATGGCCAGGGCACAGTCAATGATTTTCAACTCTTTTTTTTTCCTTTTGTATTTTAGAGACAGGGTTCTTCTGTATAGCCCTGGCTGTCCTGGAATTCACTCTGTAGACCAGGCTGGCTTCGAACTCAGACATCTACCTGTCTCTGCCTCCCAAGTACTGGGATTAAAGGAGTGCACTGCCTCTACCCAGTTGATTTTTCAATTCTTTAAAATGGTTCCTTAAGTTGGATTTGACATAAAATGGAAGGAAAGTTAATGTTTTCAAATGCAATCACTTTTGTTTTTTCTATTTATATTTTATACAATTACAAAGAGGAAGGAGGAAACATCATGGGTGATCCAAGTGCATACTTTGTTGCAAGTTGCAATTGTTATTGTTTATAAATTAATAGAATAAAAAGTAAAAGTTGTGCCCAATAACCAGTATTCTCATTGAGTGACAAAGGAAGGATGTAAGGGTAACCTTAACAGATCTGTTGATGATGATGATGCTAGTAACCAAGCCACAGCTGCTCTAAGATGCATAGAGAAATATAGAGAACTGAACTTGTGGGGTGGGGTGTCTTACAGTGAAAAGAATGTGGCCTTTGCCACATACAGATTCAGTTCCTAATCTTAAAATAGAAATCGTTTTGCAGGAAAAGAATAATGTGAACTATATGAGATTTGTTCTTTTCTCATCTGAACAAAAATGAAATTAACAATATTTAAATAAAACCAAAGACTACATGAAGAGAAACAATGCTTAGCATAGTATATTACAGCATTGAATGATGAGAAATGTCTTAAAATACAGTTTCTCATGGACATATAAAGACCAAAAGAGGAGAAATCATCACACAGAAGTCCCATAAATAATTCCATTCAACGATTTCCAGAATTTCTGTTTTTGTGTTGCTATTGCTTTTCTGTTTTGTTTTGTATGTGTGTGTGTGTGTGTGTGTGTGTGTGTGTGTGTGTGTGTGTGTGTTTTACCTTTCTCTAGTTTACCATTTTTTCAGTGCTTGTCTTCTGTTTGAATATAATGAGGCACACAGAGCACGGAGTTCATTGAACTATATCTCACACTGATTCTCCTTCATGGCACCACCTGGGTGCAAGATGCACACTGTAAATGAGCTTCTTTAGTGGTCTATAAAATAGAAACCTCACTTGACAGTAGTACTTGTTAATCTTTCTCCAGAGATATCTCTCCAAATTTGCTTTCTTGCTACATATATTTGACAAAATTAATCTTTCAAGTGTTAAATCCAAAAGGGACTCTCTAAAATGTTATCAGTATATTTCCAAATATATTGCTAATAATGAAAATGGTGATATCAAATGTTTTTATACATTGGACTCATGATCTGAAATGAAGACACTGCTATCTTAGATAATATTAAGCTCACATAAAACTGGAAAATTATTATATTGTTTTACTGATACATTTTCCCCATTGTATCTAAAAATGGATACTTTAAAGTTCCAATTTGTGCTTGCATAAATGAAATATTTTCAGAAAAAAGCATGATACAAAAACGCTATTACTTCTAATTCCTATAGTCAGTGAAAAATTTGACCTTTAAGAGATAAAACTGTAATGAAAGAGATCCTCAAATATCTGTTGTAGGAAGTTGGGTATTTGTGTATGATCTGTTACACACAGTCATTCATGTTCCACTATAACAAAAAGTAAAGAACATGGTTCCCTGACATTATTTACATCTCTGACTGAGAGTAGAGTTGGAAGATACACTCAGAGACACACTCAAGGTCTTTATGTGAGAGAGAGAGTAGCCTGCCTCTGACGTCATCCCGGCCTCACACGGCTGTTCTTTATCCATTGAAGCTCACTTCACCCCACATGTAAGCACATACGAGGTGCTGTATAGCTAGATCCACTGCGGTCCTTTCCACTAATTAACAATACCTCCAAGAATATGAATGAGGAGTCACGCTCATGGAATCTTCTGCCACACACAGAAAATCCCTCTCCTCACCACACTGAACATCGGGGCTTTCAGAGAAGCCTGTGATGTGGCGCCCTGGCACCAGTGACCCTAGCTCCTGAAACTTTGCTCCAGGGCTGCTGTGCCAGCAGCAGGCATCATAGAAAGAATTGCATTTTCCTCTCTTCATGGTTCCTAGAATCAAGGATTAGAAAGAATCTAGAATAATTTCACACATGAATATAAATCCTCAAAATGTTAAAAACCACAATACTTTAACCATAAGTGCTTTAAAAATTCTCTTCTTTTCCCCTCCAGGCCTCCCCATTCCCTGGGGCCTCAAGTATCTAGAGCATTAGATGCGTCTTCTCTCACTGAGGCCAGATCAGGCAGTCCCCTGCTGTATATGTGTTGGGGGCCTCTAACCGGCTGGTGTATGCTGCCTGGTTGGTGGCGCACTGTCTGAAAGATATCAGGGGTCCAGGTTTGTGGAAACTGCTGGCCTTCCTATAGAGTCACCCTCCTCAACTTCTTCCAGCTTTTCCCTAATCCAACCACAGGGGGTCCCTGGCTTCAGTCCATTGGTTAGATGTAAGTATCTGCCTCTGTCTCAGTCAGCTGCTTGTTGGGCCATCAGAGGGCAGCCATGCTAGGCTACTGTCTGTAAGTACACCATAGCATGAGTAATAGTGTTAGGCCTCAGAGCCTCCCTTTGGGATGGGTCCCTATCACTGGACCTCCTTTCCCTCAGTCTCGTCTCCATTTTCATCCCTGCAGTTCTTTTAGACAGGACCAATTCTGGTCCAGAGTTTTTGACTGTGGGATGGCAACCACATCTCTCCAATTGATGCCCTGTCTTTCTACTGAAGGTGGACTTTACACGTTCCATCTCACCACTGTTGGGCATTTCATCTAAAATCCCTTTGAGTTCTGAGCATCTCTCACCTCCCAGGTCTCTGGTACATTCTAGAGGGTTTCTCTCCCACTTTCTACTTCCTAAGGTTGCATATTTCCATTCATTCTACTGACCCTCAGGGCTAATTCCTGCCCTCCCCAATTACCTGATCATGTCCCCCCTTTCCCCTCCGATTCACCCTCCTCACTCCCACCTAGTTCCCTTCCTTCCTCAGACTCAAAAGGACATGCATGGTATATAATCTGTAATAAGTGGACATTAGCCAAAAAAGTACAGAATACCCAGGATATAATCCATACAACTTAAGAAGGCTAAGAAGTTGAAGGGCTCAAATGAGGATGCTTCAATCCTACTTGGGAGGGCAATTAAAATTTCTTAAAGATTTCTATTATCATTGTTATCACTATTAGTGTTGTTAAAAGGAAATCCAAGATACTCCAGTCAAGCTTTAACCCATTAAAAGGAGATGTGTGTGTGTGTGTGTGTGTGTGTGTGTGTGTGTGTGTGTGTACTTAAATTAAATAGTTAATATTTAAGTGATAAAACATTAACACAAGAAAAGCATTTGGAATCATATCATTTGAATTGGCAGAGGGTAGAGCACTGTTGAATCTCAATATCTCCTCTTATGTTAAATGTACAGTTTAATTACTTATTAAATTTACAAGCTATTCTGATTACACAAGTCTCTGGGTCCATGAGAATCACAGTTTTATGTCATATAAATCCTCACAAGCAAAACATCCTTCATTTTAAATAGTGAATAGTTAGCCGAAACTTATTAGTAAAAAGCTAATCAACATTCGTAATAGTAAAGCCAGTTACTATTTCTTGAAACACACAGACAAGCATGAATGTTTTATTTACTCTTTCATGCAAAGTGAGAATTTAAGTACTTAAATTACTAAATGTGGATTAAATTGAATTATCTTGAAGCTATTTTATATTAACTAGCTGATTTCTATACTTCTCATTAGTGGTACAAACCACAACTATTAAGTAATAGTGTTACATTGAGTGTTACCTTGCATGTTAAATTTTAGGAGAGATATTTCTTTTACTACTCAGGTCTATTTAAAACTAGTATTTAAATCCAAACTTATGAAATTCTGTTTTTTCATAAAAACTCATTTTTGTTAAGTGTTTTTTAAATTTTTTATTATTTTATGGATATTTTTTAGACCAGTAGTGTCAGGTTTTTACTTTAGGTCTCAGGGCTATCTAGTCTCTGGTTCTTGGTTTCAAAGCAGCATTGTCTTCCTTCTCATGGAGTGGGCCTTAAGTCAAATCAGGCCTTGGTTGCTACTCCTGCACATTTTATGCACCATTGCCCTAGCATATTTTGCAGGAAGTACAGTTTGTAGGTCAAATGTTTTATGGTTTGGTTAGTGTCTATATTTTGTTCGTTTATTTGTTTTCCGGCAATCCTACAGAATACCTTCCCTCACTAAAGACATTGGAATACACTTTGTAAGGCATCTTTAAGTGATTTGTCTTCAAAAGTGTCTACTACCATTTCTGCTACCTCTACATTTAAAAAAAAATAATTGACATTGTATTTTGTTAGAAGCATTTGACTTATGCTAACATCTTAAATTTGGGATGTGAAAACAGTAAGCAAAACATAGACATTGACTATCTGTTTTATTCTGCTCAGTTGGAATAAGTTTTGAACGTGCTTATGTTTTTCACTTAAGGTGTGTTATTGTGCTCCATTTATTTCCATGTTATATTAATTTTGAATGAGAACAGATGCCATTATTTCTGTGCCACATTCTCTGAAGAGCATATGGTCTCCTATTTATTACAGAGGTAATAATTTACAGAGATTGCTCTACGAATCTCTTTGAGAAGTGCTGAATCCGAGAGTCACTAACACAGGCTCTTTGACAAGAGAACCTACAAATTTCGTTAAACTGTCCAACATAGACATTTGCTATCTGTTTTATTCTGCTCAGTCAGAATAAGTTTTGAACGTGCTTATGCTTTTCACTTAAGGTGTGTTACTCTGCTCCATTTATTTCTGTGTGGAAGTTGCAAGTGGGCAACAGAATCCAACGCATGTCTTTGCACACGAAAACACTTGCACGGCAGTTGAGATGCCTTCCAAATCCTTAGTTTGCTGAAGGGTCAGCTCTGGAATGTAAAATCCAAAGTGTCACTTACATATCTCTGAGTCAGAAGTGAGTTGGTCAAACTGCTTTTGCTTCTGAGGCAAGATTTCTGTGAAGTTTTGATCCCATTATGTCAGACAGTTTATATGCTTGTAAGACTCGTTGGAAAAGGTGTAGAATAGAACGTCCCATTCCAAGATGGAGAAATAAGAAGGAAAGAAAGGTCAAGTGGTGCCAAGCTAGATCAGAACTTCACAGGGAACAGACATTAGATTGTGAGGTACTTTTCTAAAATTTGATATATGTTTACTGTACTAATTAATGGTGACATGTGCTTATTGTACTAAGTAATGCTTTCACTGTGATTATCTTTTCAGAATATCAATTGTTCAAATTTTGAGTTAAAATACATCATTATTTTAACAAGAAAAAATATGTATGTATATAACTGAATCTCTGGTGAAAAACTTTTTTATTTTTTTTTAATTTTGTAAAGTCAAGAGATCTCTCGCTTCTCAATGCTTCTCCTTTTTATTTCTCAGGTATCATTATAACCATAGCTGATAAAACATTGAGTTAAATTTGTCTACATAACACCAAACTATATTCTTTCTTTCTAGAACTGTCCTTATTGATGTAGAATATTATCTTTTTTTTTTTTTTTTTTTTGAGTGTTCTCGCTTACTTACTTTTCTGGTTTCAATTCTTTTGTGATGAAATATCCTAATAAAAAACAACACAGAGGATATAAGGATTTATTTACCTTAGAATCCTAAGTCATAGTCTTAGAATTCATAGAGAAGTCAAGGCAGGATCTTCAAATAAAGAGTCACAGTGTAGAACACTCACAGTCAGGAGCACAGAGAATGACTACAAATGCATTTGCTTGCCCATGCTCAGTTCCAGATCTTTGCTTATACAGTTTAGAATCTCTGGCCTGGTTCTCTGGTTCTCTAAGAGTTTGCTGTTCTTCCCCTGTAAGTTATTTAAAGACAACAACTCCTCCACTGATTTTCTCATAGTCCAAACCAATATGGAGATTCCCTCACTGAGACTCTCTTCCCAGTTGAACCTGTGTTGTATCAACTTGACAACTAAAACTAATCATTACAGCTGGGCAGTGGTGGCACACGCCTTTAATCCCAGCACTTGGGAGGCAGGGCAGGCATATTTCTGAGTTCGAGACTAGCCTGGTCTGCAGAGTGAGTTCCAGGAAAACCCTTGTCTCAAAAAAAAACAAACCAAAACAAGACAAGACAAAACAAAACAAAACAAACCCTAACCATCACGATCATTATTAAAACATATCTGTTATTTAAGACTTTTCTACATGTTTCTACATATTCAGGAAAATCCTTCAAAATCCATACTAATAGGTTAGCATAACTATTATAATCCCACTTCATCACATTAACTCTACAATGTCAACTTTAATATTTCAGTTGCATCTCTGTGAAAATACATATTTATTAACTTGTCGTCCTTAATGATTCCCTTTCAAAATTAATTTAGTTGTTGTTTTATCAAATTTCCCCCAAATTGGAAAGAATCTTGAGATACAAAGAAAAAAATGAAATAAAATTAAGGAAAATAATATCTTTCTCTAGTTCTATAAATAAATTATGGTGGATACTCTCATCATTCTAAATGTAGAAAAATTCTCTTCTTGTGGTAATTAACCAAATTGAAGAACTGACTATCTTTTAAATTTTATTTTAGTCAGGATCTAAATCAAAATAAATTTATTACAATAGTGTTTTAAAAAGAAAAACCTTTATATGTTTACAATAAATAAAACAATTATCTGTGATCTCTAAGACCAAGCACTGGATTCTGACTTTAACATACTATTGTATAGCTTAACTTTAAAATTCTGAAACACGAGAGAACAGAGATGTTTTCTGAAGAGCATTCTGAATGTTGTATTATTGATTCAGTTCACAGACACACTTGGATCTAACTGGCTTTTATCCCCTCTAATAATCCTGCAACATCCTGGTCACGTCCTCCAAACCTGTGCTGAAGGAATGCTAACATAACCATGAAGGAAAAGTGCCCCCAGTGTCATTTCTAACACAAAAAGGATTAAGGGCTTTCTATGTAACATCACAGCCTCTGTACACTAAGAAGCCAAGAAGCTACTGCAGTGACAGATGACTGCCGTGTCCACCGTGCACAGCAGCATAATGTAGAGCCTTGTGCTGCAGCTTGAAAAAAAAAATTGAAAAGCACAAGTAAATTTTCTTGATGAGGTATTTTCTCTGAGTATGCGTTCAAAAACACATTATCACACTTTTCTTTAAGCACCTCTGAAGTGTATGTTCATCTGCCTGTGTGTTAATCCTTAATAATATTTTAAGTCAACATGTAAGCGAAAGGCTCTGTTGCAGCAGTTTTGCACATGAGCCATGGTACTTTGCTTTACTTCACTCCTGCTACTCATTACCTTCTCTGCACTCCCACTCAGACCTCTATGTATGCTCCATGTAACATTTTGATGTTATTAAATTGTAAGTTCACATTCAAAAGGTGGGAGGTTAATCAAAAAGTGAGTCTGAAAATAAAAGACTTCCTGGAAACAAATTGTCTGAAGGATTTTAGTTTAGTTTAGTTTAGTTTAGTTTTGTTTTTTCATATTCTTCTCTTTAATGGTTTAATCTTGAGTATTCTCATCCTCCTCAAACTACAATAACAGTTACTTAGTTACTTCTCTAGATGATGTGGAAAAAAAAAACTTTGGAAAAAAAAAGGCAGTTTAGGGAGGGAAGGCATTACTTTGTTCCTTGGTTTTAAAAGGGACACAGTCCACCATGCTAGAGGAAGCATGGTGGCAGGAGAAGTAGGTATCTGACCACACACAGCTGGAAGTCAGGATATAGGGAGGAGGGTCAATGGTTCACCTGGACCTTCCTCCAGTCCTTACTTTTGATTCACTTGAAGACCCGACTCACGCTGGGAATAGAGTAGCGTGCCCATATTTAGAATGGCTCTTTCTGATTGAATTAATACTCTGTCAGTGTCCTCACAGGTTTGCTCTTGTAGGTATATTTCGTAGGTGATTATAAGTCCAGCTGTTGACAGTAAAGTAAATGATCATGGCAGAGACACAAAATAAAATAAAAGCCAAAGAAAGCGAGGGAACTTTTGGAGTTGGGAGATTTACCAGTTATAATCCTCATTGTGGCAATGAGTTACTGATAATAAATTGGACAGCTGAGTCTATATAGTTTTTTATTTCTCAATGGTATCTCAATAAGGTAGTTAAAGTTGGTTTAAAGGTTTAAAATGTTTTAATTATGTTTATTTTAAAGTACCAATATTTGTGAAACCCCAGTCTTCTCTTCTAAGATACCTTGGTGAAAGTGAGTGGAAAACTTTGTCGCTCAGCTGTGTTCAGGAATTTCTAATTAAATCACAACTAGAATAAAATATTAAGGAACATTAATGGTCCCATTCTTCCATTGTTTGGTGGCAAAGGCTCCTGATTTTAATGTTGTCACTGTTTCTTAGTTGGTGGCTAGTCGCCAAGAAAATTTACTGAGATATTTTTAAAAGTTGAAGAACATAGTCAAGTGATTTGAAAGAATACAGTAGGCTGTTTTAAAGATACTACCACCATGGCAGCAGTAATCTGAAAGCCTGTTTCAGAGTTACTATCACCTTGCAATTTGATACCATGAGATGATGAATTTGAGTTCATTCAAATGTCTGAGCCTAGAAAAGGAAATGAAATAATAAATGCTTAATCAAATGGAAGTGGAATCCTAGAGCATGACTTGGAAACAATTATGGGAAATAAAAACATGCAGGCAATTTTACCTTATACGCAGGGAAAGCCAATCTATTTAAGGTGAAAATAGTATATAAAAGGCTCATAATTTGTACTTGCTATTGTGATCAGGTAGAAGTTTTAGGCTGAGTTACTGTTAAAAACAGACATTAAGTTGTTAGCCATTGAGAATCACTAATATAATGACACTGATGAATCCCTATAATTCAAAGATGTAGTATAGTTCCATCCTGAGTAATTAAAGCAAGGTTCATGAATAAAAAATGTAGTAATGAAATAAACTGATCTTCTAGAAGATGCTTGTGTTTCTATGTGTGCTTTATGCCTAGGTCTGCATTCCCCTAAGAGGAGAGTGCAAAGATATAAAGCAAATATTGGACACTACCCAGGTACCAGGAGTTGCATGTGTTTGGTAGGTGTTTGTATTAGGACACTCTTATATAGATTTGGCTTTTTTCTACATTTATATATATTTGAATTTCAAGATATAAAATAGAAGGCTAAGTTATGCATTCTGTAGTTTGATTTTCAAATGATCACAAAGGAAAGTGATTAGCAAATCTTTTTATTAATCATCCTTTCAGCTTTAAGGCAATAGTCAATGTTTCCATGAAACATTCACAGTACAATCAAAGCATTTTCCACAAAAGACTCCTAAGATATTACCAACAAAAATATCAGTTAAAATTAAAATATTTTAATTCATAATTAAAAATATTAACTTACTAACTGCATAAAACAAGGAGAATTATATATATATATACATATATATATATATATATATATATATATATATATATATATATACAATCTTTGGCAATGAAGAGCTTCAATTCTTT
This sequence comes from Montemys delectorum, assembly GCA_019843815.1. Classification (NCBI taxonomy): domain Eukaryota; kingdom Metazoa; phylum Chordata; class Mammalia; order Rodentia; family Muridae; genus Montemys; species Montemys delectorum. The sequence goes on from JADRCD010216400.1 coordinate 57,091, forward strand.
TCAGTCATTAATGGTAAATTGGATTGCAGTGTAGTGTTGAGAAATTTAATCCAGCAACATGGCTGCTCTGGCAAAGGATCACATAAAAAGGCATTCTAGGTATATGTGATCTGACAGAATGTATATCTCACATATATCTATAATTGCTCTGGATGAAATATAGACACACCTTTAATACAAACCCTTAATCACAAGTAATGTACGTAAGGTTAGTTTGTAGAAGGAAGCAGTCATGCTTGAAAGTGACTTCCAATTGAGAGGCAGACAGAGTAACAGATCAGAGAAAGATTTGACAGAATGAGTCAGAGATCAGATATGCCCAACTCTCACGAGAACAGACAGGAAGGAAAGGCAACTTAAAAAGCAGTTCAGAGAGGAAGAGAAAGAGAGAGAGAGAGAGAGAGAGAGAGAGAGAGAGAGAGAGAGAGAGAGACAGAGACAGAGACAGAGACAGAGAGACAGAGACAGACAGAGACTTTTACTGGGACAGTTTTACAGTTTCACTTTACAGGTAAGCACAGAACAATGCAGAGAATGAGAAGGAGTCAGAATATTAGAACAGATGAACAGATTACCAGAGTTAGTTTTTGGCCAAGCAGAGCAATTCAGTCAAAAGCTGAGAGAAGTCAGTTTGAATCAGCCAGCACTGAAAGGAGTTTGGGCCAGAAAAGCTGAGTTGTAAGAGGTAGCCAGAGTCTAAGAGATAGAATAGGTGAGGAATCCAGCAGCAAACCTCTGAGATGGCAATTACATCAGGCAAATAAGTTACACTTACAAGGTTGAAATACTGTTTTGTAAGTGTTATTCACATGTAGATGTGGGGGGTAATTTTTGCTCAAAAGCAATTTAGTTTGCTGTGAAAGCTGAAAGGTGCAGAACACCCAGCCACTGGCTTCCTGTTTATGTATATTTATGAATAACACAAGTAAAATATTTTATCTATAGAACTATTTATGTCAGACTCAAATATATAGATATCATAGATTATTTTAACTAATGAAATTTGTAATTGTCAAAACCAACCAAAACATATTTAAAATATTCAACTAGATATTTATAATCACTTAAGAAAAAAAGATACAAATATGTAAATAGAAAACACAATCTAATTATTTAAATTTATATTTTAGTTTTAGAAGTATAGAGATAAGTTAAGAAATATAAAATTATAATGCTTTTGTGACTTTCCAAATTATAT
>JADRCD010216401.1:0-19545 GCA_019843815.1 Montemys delectorum
TTAGGGTGGAGAGTCAGGTTAGGGAGTGGAGGATGGTGGGGGGGGGGTGAGAAATGCAGAGAGGAGCTAGGACTCCTCTCCATAACAGGTACTTGATAAGAGCAGAGAGAGCCTGGAAGCCTGGGATGTTAAATAGACACCACTGTTAGCCATTTGTCCGGAGTTTTTGCAGGGGATCTGACAATAAGCTGCTACTAGGTGGCTTACCTCTTGACCCACAACTTAAAGCCAAGCTTGGGAGGGCAGGGCATTGCCTGTAAATGTAGCCCTAACCCTCATGGGAGTAATCCAGAGCAATGGTTCTCAGCCTTCCTGATGCTGCAACCCTTTAATACAGTTCCTCACGTTGTGGTGCCTCCAACCATAACACTATTTTCATTGCTACTTCATAACTGTAATTTTGCCACTATTATGATCATGATCTGATATGCAGGATATCTGATACGTGACCTCTGTGAAAGGGTGGTTGGACCCCCAAAAGAATGCAACTCACAGGTTGAGAAAGGCAGACCCAGAGAGCTGTTCTTCTCCTAAGGGCTCTTCTGAGGATGCCAGCTGAGGGCCAGCAGCCCTGTCAAGCTCTGCTATGCCACGGGAGGTAAGAACTTGCCCAGCTCTAATAGCAGGACTCCCCTTGGGCCCTTCTGCCTCTGTGGCAGTGTGGTGATCAGCTGTGTGCCCCACAGGTGATTCAGGCCCACCTGAGAATAGAGACTGTGAAAGCTCCCTGACCCCTGACCCCTGGCAGGGACCCTCCCTCTTTAGAGTGTTCATGTGTTTGTTTTTTAGGATGGTGGGAATTGAACCCAGTCTCCTGCTTATAAAGCAAATGCTGTCCAACTGAGCTGTACCCAGCCGCTCTCCCTCTTGGCCTTCTTGTCTATATACAAAGCCACCACCCTCAGACTGGAGAGAGCCTCCAGCTCCCTGGCTGTCCTTACCAGCAGCTCAAACCTGACCTTCTAAAGTCTATTCCTTTTGGCTGAGTATGTCAATGGGCTGGGTAGGGTGCAGGCTCTGCATCCTTGAGAGCTTATATTTTATTCCTAGTGCCTAAGGTAAATCAAATGCAAAAACAAAAAGAAATCTGCACAACCACTGTAGGCATTTTTGACTAGGGAATACAGTCTCATTCAGCAGGAACAAAGGCTATTTTATGGAAATTTGTCCTCCCACACCGTCTGCCAAGCACTCAGTTTACCTCCCTTGGAGCCGCTGATGTGACGGTATTGCAGCCTGCAGCCTGCGAGTTCTCAGAGTCACGCATGCACTCGTGCATACACACATAACTGGAAGCCAGTCTGCCAGGGTTTGTAGCCTGATATTTACACCTTAAATTGAATTGCTCTCGGTGGTAGAGAGCCTGCTCCAGCGGATGCTCCACTGATCTGTGAGCGCCGCCCAACTCCAAGACACACAGGCTGCTTTGGATTACTGCAAATGAGGCTGCCCAGAGTAACTTTGAATACGCACCTGCCAGGCAGGCATGGAAATAAGTCTACAGGGTACACTAGAAGTAGCATTGTCGGGTTCATCTCCAGACGCCACGGTCCTCCAAGGCCCTCTGGCCCTGGACTGAGTGGCATCCTGCAGAGGTCATTTTAGGAAGTGGGTGTAGTAGTGCAGGTGGAGATGTGGCTTTCACCTTGGCAGGACTTCGGCAACGCAGAGGAGCATTCACGTGATTGTTACGCTTCTATTAAAGGCGCTGTGACTGAAAGGTCTGCCTCCACGTCTGGCCTGCATAGAGGCTGCTCAGGGTGGCCCAAAGCCAAAGGCTGCAGGCCTCGGCTCTTTCTCCAGTTCGCCTTGCTCTGCCCTGGGAGGCCTTGACCAACCGTTTAACCTATCAGACAGTGGCACATTAATCCCCATTGTTGCCTCTCCTACATTTGAGGACAGATAGAAAAATGTGTTCTGGAGCTCGCTGGGAGCCTAAAAAGCTACCGCATCCTATTTATCAATAATAGCAATGACCAGGAACTGAAATGACCCCACGACACCCTTCCTGCTGCCGTTCCTTCCAAGCTGGGGTGTGGAGCAGAGGGCGGGGGCGCGCGCGCGTGCGCATGTGTGTGTGTGTGTGTGTGTGTGTGTGTGTAATACCACTGAGGAAACATCTTCCATTCTAAGATTCCTTGTGGGCTGCACATACCTGAAAGTCCAAGGACCACTGCTGTCTGCAACCATTGGATGGGGTGGGGTGTATCTCTGAGATCTTTCAACCTGGAACCTCAGATGCCAACAGCTAACGATTTCTTGATACACATTACATGCTTCTTCCTGTGTTTCTTGATTACAGTCTTGCTCACAGCAGGTTTAAGCAGGAGAAGAATCCGGTGGTATTTTGAGGACAGCTCACAGAATCATTTCGCTTAAATGTAAAGCTTGCAGCTCAGAAATTAGGAGTGCAGCTCAGGGTGAGGCAGCAGGGTCACCCTGAGCTACTAGATTCGACTACCCTAGACATGGACACCAGACACTAGGATGACCGGTACCACAAACTGTCTTCCAGTGTCTTGCTTCCTGAAGTTTATTTTTTATACTGTGTACAAGTGTGTGTGTGTGTGTGTGTGTGTGTGTATTTATTTATTTATGCTGTGGGTTTGGTTTATTGCTTGTATTATGTTATGTTAACTGGGTCCTTAGAATTACATGGGAATCCACATGTCTGCATGTAGGATGCTGAAGGTCCCTGCCCCCAGTTGGCTTTGATTGGTAAATAAAGTTACCAGCCGCTAATGGCTGGGCGGGGAGACAGAGGAGGGACTTTTAGGATTTCCAGGCAAGAGGTGCAGGACAAAGAGAAAGGCAGAACCATCCATCATGCTGGGGATGCAGGAAGATCAGGTGTGAGAAGCAGAAGAGAGACAGCCAACATGGAAGAGTTGGAGAGCGTGGCCCAGGGGCGCTGCAGGCCTGGGTCTGGGGTGGCCAACATGGACTGTAAGTCTCAGTAAGTGTTAATTCAGGAACACTGGAGGGGAGAGTGTATTAGCTGCAGAGAGGTTTGGAAGTGCCCGGCCATTGACACACACACACAAGCATGTGTGTGCATGCATGTGCACATACACTCACACACACACACACACACACACACACACACACACACACACACGTGCATGTGAGTGTGTGTGTGCAGTGTAGGTGGATGCAAAAAGATGTCAGATTCCCTGGAACTGAAGTTATAGACTGCTGACTATTGTGAGCTGTCATGTGGGTGTGAGAAATTAAGTTGTGTCCTCTGCAAAAGCAGCCAGTGCTCCTAACCACTGAGCCATCTCTCCAGTCCCACGTGCTCCCCTGAAGACTTATGGAGGGGATTCCCGGTCCTCGGGAGGGGGAGCCGAAAGGCAACTGTTTATAGTCAGCTTGCATGAGGACCCTGAGGCCTGGCTCCCTAGAGCATCCCCTGATTGTGGAGGGATGCATGGGATAGGGCCTTTGCGTGAACCAGGGCCACTGAGACCTTTCTTCTGGGACCTCTACAGATGCATCCTGACACTGCATCTCCTTACTCACGAGTGGCAAACTGTTAGAGGAGTACCAGCTAAAGCCTTGACTTCCTGTCATCTGTCTGATGGGCATCAGTGGTGTGTGGTAGCCACAACACAACACACGCCTTCAAATCCAACACCTCTTAAACTTAAATGGTCACGATGGTCCATTTTTATTTGCTTGTTTGGTTTAGAGGCAGGATCTCCTATAGCTCAGGCTAGCCTGGTCCTCTCCCCTCCACCTCCCAAGTGCTGAGATTACAGGTATTCTGGGGTTGACTTCAGGGCTTCATGCATGTTAGACAGGTACTTTACCACGTAAGCTATATCCCAGCCCCCAAAACATTATTGTTTTTCTTTGTCAACTTCTCCCTTTCAACCCACCTGTCCTACTCAACCCAGCACATGTGCCCTCCTTGGAAAGCCTTTGGGACTTGCTGGCCTTTTCTAAACAGGCCGTCTGCCAGCTAGGCTATACCTTGCCCTGCCCCCTGGCCATCCACCTAAGAGTTAGAGGTCTGCTGGAGGAAGAGCTCAGCTATAAAATATGCCAGTGGTAGACCCAGCATAATGTGAGGTTGGAGAGGTCCTGGAGCCCTGGAAAGGAGGGCTGGCATCTTCATCCCAAGTTGGTCCCTTGAACCTGATGCTGAGGCAGCCGCTTGCTCACCTACTGCAGTCCTCTGCCTCCATCTTTGCAGACATGACCTAGCTGTCTGTGCATATCATGAGGTTGCTACTGTTTTTCAGTGACTGTCAGTGACTGGGATTTTTTAAAGCTCAACTTGATAACCAGGAGCGTTCTGAATCTACTGAATTATACAGAGCCCAAAGCCAATATTGATAGCTTCCCTAGCAGCAAACCTTTGGGAGAGAAAATGGGAGGTAAAAACTGCTTGGCCTGTGGCCACTGCTAACATACATACCTGTCCTTAAGGACCACAATGCAGGCGAGCCTAGAGTCTCCCTTTGAAACCCTGACAGGAAAGCACACTGGATCAAGGGTTTGACAGACCAGATCTCTGTTCCAGCTGAACCATTTGGGAGCCAAGGGGAGCCTGATGAGCCATAAAGATAGGGCAGAGAATATCATTTCCCTGATATATCCTGACCAGCATTGGGAACTCTGCTCATGCCAGACAGACAGGCAGATCCTGTGAGAGCTGGCAGCTCAACCCTACTAGGGGACACCAGAGACGACAAGGCTCCTGAATCAGGGCATCAGGCAAGCCTTGATCTTTAATCTCTCTAAGATATGTTTCTTTACACACCTATGCCCAGAAGGGCAATGGTAGTGCATATCTTTAATCCCAGCACTTGAGAGACAGGGGCTGGGCAGATCTCAGTGAGGTCACCTGGTCTACAGAGTGAGTTCTAGGACATCCAGGGCTACACAGAGAAACCCTGTCTTAGAAAATCAAATGAAAAAAGATTTACTTTATTTCAGCTTTGAGACTATGGAATTGAGGTGTACTGGCTGGGTTTGTGTGTCAACTTGACACAGGCTGGAGTTATCACAGAGGAGGGAGCTTCAGTTGGGGAAGTGCCTCCATGAGACCCAGCTGTGGGGCATTTTCTCAATTGGTGATCAAGGGGGTAGGTCCCCTTGTGGGTGGTACCATCCCTGGGCTGGAAGTCTTGGGTTCTATAAGAGAGCAGGCTGAGCAAGCCAGGAGAAGCAAGCCAGTAAGGGACATCTCTCCATGGCCTCTGCATCAGCTCCTGCTTCCTGACCTGCTTGAGTTCCAGTCCTGACTTCCTTTGGTGATCAACAGCCATGTGGAAGTAAGCTGAATAAACCCTTTCCTCCCCAACTTGCTTCTTGGTCATGATGTTTTATGTAGGAATAGAAAACCTGACTAAGACACGGGGTCTGTGAGGCTTTGGCAGTGCCCTCCATGTCTACCATCCATGTCTACCATCCATGTCTACCATCCATGTCTACCATCACCCTAGGGATTAGTTACAGCAATGCATTGAGTATGTTAAAAATGTATATCTTACCTTCTAAAAGAGTGGGATTTTTGCTAGACCTCATAGCTGAGTTAATAATACACTTTGAAGTTATTTGAGATTTATTTAAGACTGTTGTCCTACAGAGTACTAAGCCCGTCTGTTTAACCCACCTTTAAGAGAATAATGCAATGATCAACCTTATTTGTCTTGGATTTCCTATGCAATCAATCATCTTTTACTGCTTAGGCTAATATATAACCATAATTGTAAGTTTTGTGGTCAAGAAATACTGGCAAAGACACATCTTCCATGCCCCTGACCCAAGAGTAATGAATGTGCGTTTTTATGTATGCTAAGATAACTCTTTGCTAAACACAGAAATAAAGGTTGAAAGCAATCTTGTAAAACATATGCCTACCATGAATGCTGGATACATTGGCTATAGCTTGATAGTGTTGTTTGTTTGTTTGTTTGTTTGTTTATTATCTGGGTCTATTGGGGTCATTGGGAGTCAGCAACTTCATCCCTTATAAAATTCTGTTGAAGATATCTGTAAAATATCCCCCATTCAAAAAAGAGAGCAGAGTCCTTTGTTAGAGACAGACACTTAGATGCAGACAGAGTTACGGGGACAGAGTCACAAAATGGCATTCAGGCAGGCACAAAGTCAGACTCATACCACAGACAGGAATGACAGAACAAAGAGAATAAAGTAAAGAATTAAAAGCTATGCTTACTTTGGTCAAATGACACAGACGCAGTGCTTTATTGATTTTTGTCCTTAATGTGACACAAATGCATTACTAATGACTCTGGGCTTATTATCAATGCATTCAAATTGACACTCTGAGCCACGTGTGATGCTCCAAGACTCCAAAGCCTTGAGCTTGAGAAGAAAGCCCTCCAGAGACGACGTGAAGGGATAGGAAGATTTCAAGGCCAGCCTGGGCTACAGACAAACAAACAAGTGCAACCATCCACCTGGGCATCTTCCAGGCCAAGAAGCAACTCAAAGGGAGGAACTGTTGATCAGGGTTCAGGCTTCCAGAGCTTCAGGGTGTGGTCGTTGGCTGCACTTCTGAGCCTGTGGTAAAGCAGAGTGTCATGGCATGGAGGAAGAGCATAGTGGAGCAGAGCTGTTCAGCTCACAGCACTCAGGAAGCAGAGATGGAAGGAGAGAGAGAGGGAGGAGGGGGAGGGAGAGGGAGAGAGGGAGAAGGAGGGGAAGAGGGAGGGAGGAAAAGAGAGGGAGGAGGGAGAGGGTGAGAAAGAGAGGGAAGAGGGAGAAGGAAAGGGAGAGAGAGAGGGAGGAGGGAGAAGGAAAGGGAGAGAGAGAGGGAGGAGGTGAGAGACCCCCAGAGCTGGGGAGACCCTCACTCAAGTCTCGGGATGACGCGACCACCCAATAACTCACGAGAGACCGATCTTGATGCAACAGCATGAGGTTTATTCAGGGGGAGGAAGGGAAGCCAGATCTGGGGTCGAACACATAGCCTAGCAGGCCAGAGGAGTTCGACCCCAAGCACAAGGAGTAAGGGGTATTTAAAGGGAAAAATCACAAACTAGGGGGAGTGAGGGGGAATTCCAACCCAAGGTATTCAGTCAGTTAGGGAGGGGAACATATTCATTTTAGGAATGTAATCTTCTTCTACCGGTCGGCAGGGTGGAGAGCCTTGTGAACCAGTTGACCTTCATTCCTAGTTCCGCCCTCATTGTGGATCAGTCAGGAAGGGCTGGTTTCAGGAACCAGAGCCCTGAGGCTCTGAGTTAGCCAAGTTTCTGGAACCCAGAGCTCTGAACTGGCTGACCTGCATTCTTAGTTCTGCTCAGTCTGCTAGGGGTCATAAGAACTTATTTTTATATCTTTCATACTTTTCAGAGGGAGAAGGAGAGGGAGAGGGAGAGAAAGAGGAGACAGAGAAAGGGAGAGATATAAAATGGAGCCCAGGACAACATGTACTTGCAAAGACATATATCCAGTGACTCACTTCCTCCAATTAGGTACTTCCCAAAATATCACTACCAGCTAAAGTGTTCTCTGATGTACTTCATATTCAAACTATAACACGGCCTCAAAACTGCAGTAAGATCTTACATGCACATGCTTACCCCTATGGATGGCCAAGGACCAGAGATGGGTGGAAAGGTGTCTTTAGGAGGGAAGTCTATAGTAGACCAGCGAGTACCCTCCCCCAAAGGTAGAGGCATACAGATCCCTAGAGCCTGAGATGGATTAACTTTATATAGCAAAAAAGTCTCTAATTTATAGCAAAAAGGCCTTTGTAGATATGAAGTAAGACTCTTAATATGGGGAGCTTATCCTGGGGTATCTGAGTGTACCCTAATATCGAAAGTATCCTTCTAGAAGGGCCTTCTAGAGTCCCTAGACTAGAAGAGGATGATTCTTTTTAGAGCCTGCAGAAGGATCCACCCTGCTTACATGTCAGCCCAAGGCTTACAAGAGTCATTGCGTATTCTGGCCTCCAAGACTGTAGAATACGTTTGCCTTTGTTTTTGTTTGGTTTTTGAGATAAAGTCTACTTGTCTTGGAGCTTGCTAGCAGGACAGATAACCACCTGCCTCTGCCCACTCCAACCTCCCAGCCCCACCCCCTCATCCTCAACTCTGGTGCTAGGATTAAAAGTGTATGCTCCCCCATGTCTGGCTAGTAAGGGAATATAATCGTATTGTTTAGCAAGGTAACAGGAACTTGCCCCAGCAATATGAGAAAACTGGTCCATGAGCTTTCTAGGGATAGTCATGGGCATTTGTCCGAGTCAGTCTACCTAGCACATCAGGGAAGACACAAGTACCCCTTCCTCCCTCTGCCATGCCCTGAAGTCCGGAACAGGAGCAAGGCTGCCCTTTCATGCTTCCTCAGAATGGTAATCTTCAACTTCCCCAAGCCCGGGGCCTATGGCTCTGCTTGCCTCCCATCCGATTCCAGCCCAAGCCCCATTCTTCTCCCTCTGTCCTCTTTCTCCTCCTCCTCTTCTGCCCAGGGTGACACTGAACTCTTGATGATCCTCTATGTCATCCTAAACAGCTGTTGGGGTTAGAGGTGTAAGCCACCACACTCAGCTCCTTGTCTTCTTGGCCTCCTGGTCTCTGTCACTGACATCTCAAAACACAGAATCCGAGGCCAGGCTGGCCTACTCTGTCTTAATAAAAGAAAAGAAAAGGAAAACAGAAAAAAACCCCTTTAATTTCAATTTTAAAAAAAGATCTATTTTTATTATTTAAATGTATGTGTATGTGTCTGTGTGAATGCATGGTGCATGCCTTAGAGGTTGTTTAAGAGGGGACCTGAATCTTGACACTGGAGTTACAGGAATTGTGAGCTGTCTAATATCAGTGTCAGGAGCTGAACCAGGGTCTTCTGGAAGAGCAGTCAGTTCTCACCACAGAGCTGTCTCTCAAGCCCCTGTCTCAATGTGAAAATGTTTTCAGCAGAGCAAGAGAAGAGTGTCAACCATCTAACAGGCAGCAAGAGACCTCTGCTCAGGGGGAGTTGGCTTTGTTCAGGAAAAATGACATTGTGATTGCAGGGAGAATGTAAACCTGTGGTCAGATCTGAAGAAAGGAGAGGTTGAACTACTTCTCACAAAATATGGCAGATGATGGCACTGTGTGTGTGTGTGTGTGTGTGTGTGTGAGTGTCTGTGTGTGTGAATGTATGTGAGTGTGTGGGGGGGAGCAGTGGACCATGCCACCAGACAGAAGAACTAGTAAGGTTGTAGTGAAAGACCCCCAGAGTAGGGGAGACCCTCACTCAAGTCTCGGGACGACACGACCACCCAATAACTCATGAGAGACCGATCTTGTTGCAATCACACGAGGTTTATTCAGGGGAAGCCAGATCTGGGGTCAAACTCATAGTCTAACAGGCCAGTGGAGTTTGACCCAGAGCACCAAGAGTAAGGGGTATTTAAAGGGAAAAACCACAAAGTGGGGGTTGAGGGGGTTACCAAGGATACATAACATAAAAGCAGTGGAAGATTCTATGGAGACCCACTCACTTGAGTCAAGGTCACAAGGAAGTCATCCTGCCCATTTATTGTCTAGAGGAATGTAATCTTCTTCTACCTATCGGCAGGGTGGAGAGCCTCCTGAACCAGTTGACCTTCATTCCTAGTTCCACCCTCACTGGCCCTCATTGTGGATCAGTCAGGAGGGGCAGGTCTCAGGAACCAGAGCCCTGAGGCTCTGAGTTAAGCCAAGTTCCTGGAACCAGAGCTCTGAACTGGCTGACCTGCATTCTTAGTTCTGCTCAGTCTGCTAGGGGTCATAAAAAACTTATTTTTATATTTTTCAGTAGCAAGTTCAGAACCCCGATAAATCTCATAATTGAGAATGGCAGGAGTTGGAACTAGCTCCCTACTAGGCTTTGTCCTGGAGCATGTGATCATGACACCCCACTAAGAGGAACATGACAACCAGTCAATTAGCATAGAGCCTAGAGTTCTCCAGGCTAGTGAGGTATCTATATAGGCCCTGAGTGTTCAGCCAATGAGCTTCCCTTCCAGGGCATTCCTTCCTGCAAAAGGATTTAATTTGTGGTTCACCCTGAATAAGACGTCAGCATCTTCACCTGCTATGAGTAAGCAGTTTGGACAAGCAAGGACTGTCTCCTTCAGGGACAGGGGGGTTCTGGGGGCGGGGTGGGGTGGGAGGCATTGACTGGCTAAGAACTGCAGCAACTAAGCCTCTGTATTTGTGGCTATCACTCGGAGCTAAGACAAATGTCCCCTGCCCTAGGACAAAACTCCTGTGGTTTTCAGAGGCATTGGGCACACAGGACATTGAGGACCACAGCCTTCACCCCAGCCCCCACTGTCTCTCACCTGGAGAACATGGGCTGGGACCTCTGTCTTATATGACTTCCCTGAGCGGTGCATCAGTGGCCAGCACCCCAAAAAGGCGAGGAAGAAATGCATCCTGTGGTTCACCTCTCCTGAGCCTCACATCAGTGCATACTGACACCCCAGCAGCAAAGTGGAAACTCAGAACAAGTGTGTGTGTGTGTGTGTGTGTGTGTGTGTGTGTGCGCGCATGGCTGTATGTGAATATCTTTATAAGTGTGTATGTGTATGTTTGTGTATGAGTGTGTGTGTGAGTGTAAGCATGAATGTGTGTGTGTGTGTGTGTGTGTGTGTGTGTACATGTTAAGGTGTACATAAAAGGGAAAGAGGATCTAACAGGTTTTGGCACACTTTTGTAATCTCAGCCCTGGGGAAACTGAGGCAGGAAGAAAGATCATGTGGTAAACTCAAGGCCAATCTATGCTAACTAATGAGACCCTTCCTCAAAACACACAAAAAAAATGACTAAAGTCGGGCAGAGCCAAGCAAGAAACAGAGAGCCAGTGGCATTGGCAGGGTCACGGACAAGGCATCTAAGCTTTTAGTTGTTTTTATGTAAGTTTCCCTGCTCTCAATGCTTCAGCAATGGCTTCTACTGTACTTACGGACGCATACATCCTAGCTTCTCTTCTTGTTATGTTGAACACAAGCCAAGGAAAGCAACAAGAGTCTGATTGGCAGCACAGTGTGGTGTGAGCTTCTCTGGAGTGGATAGATGGTCTTGTGTAGAGGGCTTGCTGCCTGTATTCCTTACTTTATGGGATTGCCAGCTCCAGCTGGCAGAGGACGGCCTCCCTTAGGTCAGAGTTCAGGGGATTTCACTCAGGACAGAGCAGAAGGCAGTGGGTGTGGCTCCTATGGTGACGCTGATTGTTCACAGCCAGAGAAAGCCAGTCAAACCCAGCAGCAAGGCCACAGCCTTCAAGCCCCTGACCTTAGTGACCTGCTTTTTCCAGTTAGGTCCCACCCTTAAAAATTCCACCACCCACAAACAGTGCCCGTGGCTAGAGAACCACACCAGCTGTGAGCTTGACTTTCCGATTTGCATCTTTCTATTGTGCTACTCCCTCAGGCCCATTATCTTAAAATAAGAAACAAACCAAAAAACTTCCCCGTAGAAACAAAACAAAACTCATGCCTCCCATTTGGAAAGGGCGAGTAACCTTGAACTAAAAGTGCCATTTCCCCGGGAAGGCTCCAGGAGATGCAGCCTTTGGGACTCAGCATTAAGCACTTACACCAGGTCTGCCCTTCCCAAAAGGGCTTCAGCTCAGGATAATTGTTGCACATTCATCCCCAAGGCCGCTTTCAAACAAACATAGAGAGGAAGGCCACATTCTCTCTGTTCCCTTGAACATTGCTCCTTGCAAAGAAAGAAAAATGGCCTTCAATTAACTTCTGCTCTAGCTTGGAGCAAATCAAAACCCACTTGAGCTGAGGGAGAAATGGGCTGCGCAGAGCAATGCTCACCGCCATCCTAATTGACATTACCTTTTCAATTTCTCCTTTACTTAAGAAGCACTTCCTCAGAGAGCACTGGCTGATGTCACTACCCTGTGTCCAGGGACTTTCTCAGCTAATGCATCCAAGACTGTGAATGGATGGAGCAGCCGTCTAAGTAAATATTGCCCTGAACCACGATGCACGGGACTGGAAACTGCAGATGCTGAAGGCCACGCCCAAGCTAAGGCTCCCCCACCCTCAATCTCTATGACAGCCAGGAGAATCACTCCAGACCCTCTCCCTCTCAGCCCCCCCCCTGAAGATTATGCTAGGACAGGTGTTCTGACCTCTTTCTGAGGTACATGAGGCAATTCTGTTCCTAGAACAGCCAGCCTTATGGCTGTGCTTTGCAAAATTTCTCTCCTAGTCCCCAGAGAATTCTCCTTGCATGTATGTCAGCTCTTTTCTTGTGCCTTCAGGGGAGTCTCTTTCAAGCCTGCAGGCTCTTTAGCCCATTCACAGCCTCCTAAAATATATCATCCTGAAGTATAATGAGTGCTCTAAAAGATAATGTTAGTAATAAAAATGAGAGTAAAGCTAAGTGGTGGTGTATGCCTTTAATCCCAACAGAGGCAGGTGGATCTCTCTGAGTTTTAGGCATGCCTGGTCTATAGAGTGAGTTCCAGGATAGTCAGGGCTACACACAGAAACCCTGAGGGATGGTACAGAGCAGCCCATACCTTGCTCTCAGAGGGTGCGGCAGGAGTAGGGCTGCTTCCTAGCTTCCAAACCCAAATCAGGCTTGGGCCTACTCAACTCCATAAAAAGAATGGTCATTCATAAATTATCTGGTTAGGGTTCTGATTGCCAAAAGAGAACTGGCATCTCAGAAATCACGTGACCAGCAGTCTACAAATCCAGCTGATGTGCTTGGGAGGCCCCTGGCTCTGTCGAAGCAACTCCTCCCTTGTCCTGTCCCCCACTCCAGCTATGTAATCTAGCCCCCCCCCCAATTGAATGGGTTGTCTATATCCTCCCATACTCAATGCTGCCTGAGACCTGCTCCCGCTCCTCTGCATCCTGAAACCTCAGGTGCATAGCAGCCCACGAGGGCAGGAACCCACAACAAGCAAGCAAAGATGCTGGAGAGGAAGTTGGCAAGACACCTCAGCAGGTGAAGGCACTTGCTACCAAGCTTAAGAACCTGAATTGGGGCGGGCAGTGGTGGTGCACACCTTTAATCCCAGCACTTGGGAGGCAGAGGCAGGCAGATTTCTGAGTTCGAGGCCAGCCTGGTCTACAGAGTGAGTTCCAGGACAGCCAAGGCTATACAGAGAAACCCTGTCTTGAAAAACCAAAAAAAAAAAAAAAGAACCTGAATTGGATTCCTAGAGCCCACATGCTATGATGGGAGTGGAGCTGGCTTTTGACCTCATGTGCATCACGGCACATGTACCCACACACATACAAATAAATAAATAAATGGTTTGGTTTGGTTTTGGATTTTCGAGACAGACTTTCTCTGTGTAGCCCTGGCTGACCTAGAACTCACTGTGTAGACCAAGCTGGCCTCGAACTCAGAAATCCACCTGCCTCTGTCTCCCAAGTGCTGGTATTAAAGGCAGGTGCCACCACTGCCTGGCATAAATAAATAAATGTAGTAACAGTCTTGTAAAGATTAGAATAAAGTGAACCTATGACTGACATCACTCACAGGTACTCACAGAAACCAGCGCTTGGTAAAATTGACATAGATTATGAATTTGTTGTGAGGATAGTTTGTGCAATAATTTTTGACATTTTTAAGAAGACATAAATGTGTCTCTCTCTGTGTCTGACACAGCTTGCTCTTCATGCTAGCTCAACCCTGGCCCTTCCTTCAGTATCTCCTGACTAAATTCCTGATGACAAAGGCTGATATTTTTAATAGAATGAGACAGTAGAGTCTGTTCTGGGTGGAGAAGATCTAAGGATGGGCTGCTACCCACCAGCTGCCAGCCAGGGAGCTCCAGACATGCCATGTTCCCCCAGTTCCATGGCAAAGACACCACACGAAGGCAAACTGGGTCCTTGGGGCACAGGCATGGTGATACACACCTGTGAGTCCAGAGGGACAGGCATGGTGATGCACACCTGTGAGTCCAGAAGGACAGGCATGGTGATGCACACCTGTGAGTCCAGAGTGACAGGGATGGTGATACACACCTGTGAGTCCAGAAGGACAGACATGGTGATGCACACCTGTGAGTCCAGAGTGACAGGGATGGTGATACACACCTGTGAGTCCACAGCTCAGGAGATGGAGGCAGGAGGATCAGAAGTTGAAGGTTAGCTTGGTCTGTCTCCCTGTAACATCTATATTCGCCTTCTTCTGGTGGCTGTCTGGGACACTGACTGTACTTCCCAACCCTGCTTGTGCATCATGGAGACCAGTGACTCAGTTCTAGAGAATGCCATGTGAGCAAAAGAGATGCAGGCAGCCCTGGAGTCTCCTTTATAGGGAGCTGGGATGTCTCCTGTACCTTCTCCCAATGTCTTCCCTTCCCCATGCAGTCTGGAACATGGAAACTACGGTAAACTGTCTTGAAGGTGACCAGAGTGAAAGGTCTAAGTAACCTAGAGGATCATGGGACACTTATCTGCCCCGTGCCAGCCATCTCCTAGCTTCTTGAAAAGAGGGATAAATGAGTTTCCAGTTGTTTACAGTCATGTTTGTATGTTATTATTTTGAGATAGGATCTCTTGTAACTCAGAGGAACTACTTCAACCTCACTAGCGAACTGAAGATGACTTCACGCCCCTGACTCTCCTGCCTGTAGGCAGGGGTGCTGATGCTAAGGTCCTGGTCCTCAATTGGTTCTTGATCTATCAGTAAAGATGTTAATGGCCAACTGCTGGGTGGAAGGAAACAGATGAGATTTCTGGGTCTCCACAGGAGAGGAGGAAGAGATGCAGGGGGAGGAGAGGCGTTCTCATCATGTTTCAGAGGGAGAAAAGGCCATCAGCCATGTGAGATCTAGGGTGGAATAGCCACCAGCCACTTCCCCAACTGGGCATGGGGTAACAACTAAAGCTGAGGGCAGATTTAGGGTGCTGAGCTAAGAGTATTAAGAAGGGCATTCTAGCTGTGAGAGATTAGAAGCACCCAGCAATTGAGCCAAGAAGCCAGGTTGAAAATAAGCCAAAGTGTGTGTGTGTGTGTGTGTGTGTGTGTGTGTGTGTGTGTGTCTTTCATCTGAAGATCTGAGGGAACATGGGTGGGGCTGGTAGTGTGGTCTGCCCAGAGTTTAAAACAGGGTAGCAAAAACTACACACTACACCTGCCTTTGCCTCCTGAAGGCTGCATTACCATGCCCAATTATTACAGTACTACTGACAGAACCCATGGCTTTGTGTTCGACCAACTCAGCAGTAGCTTTTGTATCTTCTATTAATACAGTTTGTCCCAAGGGAGACACATACACGCACACATGCACACATATGCATGCATACACATGCACACATGCACGCACACACACATATACAAGCACACACATGCAGACAAGCATACATACATACACACATATGCCACACACATACACATATGCACAGGCACATGTACACACATGTATACAGTGTGCTAGGGATTAAGTCACACACCTAGCCTTCTAGTTCATTCAAGCTCTAAGCCATTTGTTGCTGCCCGTTCTGCTTTTGTTCTGTTGCTGTAGTAAAATACTCTGGCCAAAAACAACTTAGGAGAAGAAAAGATTTATTAACTGACACTTCTAGGACATGGTCCATCACTGAGGGATGTCGGAGCAGGAACTTGAAGGCAAATAGCACAGACAAGCACTTCCTTCTGGCTTGCCTGGAGGCCCATGCTTAGCTAACCTTACACAGCTCAGGGCCACCCGGACTTACAGAATCAGAGGTCATGATGGAAACAGTCTAAACAGGACTAGAAGAAGAACCAGCCTGAGCTCGGGGATGGTGTGTTCTATAGAGGGGGAAAGAGCCACATGGTACAACCCTTTCTTCAGAGACTTTGCTGAGCAAATCTGAGTATTGTTGTGAATGGCCTCTGGAGAAGGTTAATGCTGCTTCTGGTTCAATTTAAATGTACCACACTGGTGTAAACTCCTGCTTAAATACACAAGATATCATGCTTTGCTTTGCCATTGAAAAGCTGAGCCTGTTTCTCTTGGCATGACATGCTTTTGCAGTGGATCAGGCCTACCTGGCTGTTGCCAGGTAACTGTGGGGCAGAGTTTACCTGGCTGTTGCCAGGTAATTGTGGGGTGGAGCTTAGACAGAATGCTAACAGTCTCTCTTACCACAGTTGCTGTGAAAGTTGTGTTCTGAAGCAAAATTAACAAACATGGCAGATTCCCTAAAGTGGCTAGACCATCTGTCCTGACCAATTGTGTCTTATTCTCTGAATATGCTAATGTCATGCCGAAGTCCAGCTTCCAGATCAGACTAAATGACGTGAACCAGGCATGTTTCTGGCCACATCAAACCAGATGTGGTTTGAATGTGAAATTTCCCTTACATGTGTTTGGATAATTGGTCCCCAGGTGATTTGGAAGGGTGTGAAACTAGAGCTTTGTTGGAAGAAATGGATGGCTGGGGAGTGGACATCTTAGAATATCATCACTAGCTTCCATCAACCCCCTAGTTAAGGATATTGCCTCACCCTACTTCCTGTTTGTTTTCTGTTTCCTACACTGTGACCAGTCACTCCACACTCCTGCCACCATGCCTGTGCCACCAAGGTGGAGTATCTGTGCTAAATCCCCGGCCACCACACCTGCGCCACTATGCTCATCTATACTGAATCCACTCAAACCATGTGCCCAAACAACCTTCCTCCCTTGAGTTGCTTCTTGCCAGGGTGTGGTGACAGTGACCAGGTAAGTACTAACACAGTAGGCGTCTCTCTGCTCTCAAAGTGCTGCCTATTGAGACAATTTACTTTTGTATATGCACATATCTTCTGCCCGTGTGGTGTGTGGTGTGTGTGTGTGTGTGTGTGTGTGTGTGTGTGTGTGTGTGTACCACGTGCGAGTGCCTAGTACCTGCAGTGGTCAGAAGACAGTGATGGATCCCCTGGAACTAGAATTACTGAGAGTCATGAGCAGCTGTGTGGATGCTAGAGATTGAACCCAGGTCCTTTAAAAGAGCAGCCGGTACTCTTAACTCCTGAGCTACCTCCAGCTCCTTTTACTCAGCCTTACAGGATCCAGGAATCAAAACAGGACCTTATAGCTTAGTTAAGCTGAGCTGGTAGCAGAGGTGTCTGAAGGATTTCATGCCCTATTCTCTTTCCTGCTTTGAACCAGCCTCCCTGAGGGCAGCTGTCTGAGATGCAGGGCTATAAACCACCAGCACTATCCTGGACAGACACTCTCGTGTGACACAGGCCAGGGATTTTCTACATAGATAGAGCAGAGCAAACAAGTGCTGTTTTTTGTGTGGGCAACATTGCTCTGCTTTGAGCTTTGATGGGTATTGCTGAGCAAGGAATGATGGGGCATTTTTCTTGTGGTCGCTGTGCCTCAGACACCAACCAAGACTGCTGGCTCTGTTCAGCCAGGATAGACAGTGGAAAGCAGACAGGAACAAAGGAAGGATTTGAGAGGCTAGGGTGCTATCTTTACTTGGTGGCAGGTGATGGCCATGTGTGCTGTAGCAGCTTTGCCTTCACCAAGGACATCCCCAAAAAAATGACTGGAATTTTCCCCCCTAATAATCAACTTGCTGTTTTTCTGGAAGAAGTTTTGCTCTCCTGGGAGCAGTTCTGTAAGCATCCTGATAGGAATTCTAAAGGCACTCCCTCTGCTGTCCAGTGTCAGGCTATCATAACAATAGACCCCTAGAAATTGGAATTTTGTGCTAGGAGAAGGAAAACGGCTAGAGCCTGGCAGCAGCCAGAGGAAGAACTAGTCTCCCGAGACATTTCACAGTGCTCTGACTGCCTGTCTGTGGGGCGTCTGTGCTGGGCAGTGTAACAGCCCAGGCAGAAGTGAAGGCATCCTTAAGGGACATTGGTGTCTCTAAACTGGACTATCAGACTGTCAAAACAATGCTCCCCCAACCAAATAATAATAATAACAATAATAGTTCCTTAGGAATCTAATGCTAAGAGAATGAAACAGTCTGAGATAGAAGGAATACTTGTTTCCTGAGGAGGGACTTGTGACCAGTTAGACTTCTTTACAGGAGGAGACAGGAGCCTGACAAGATCTGGTCGATGGTTGGTGGGCTGCTTGGATTGCTCTAATCTATTTAAACTTTAATCTCAGTTCAGCATCTTGGCCAATGCATCTTTAATCCCAATAATTCCATCACTCTGCAGGCAGAACCAGTCTGAGGCCTGTCAACATAGTCATTTCTATATAGGTTAGGGATACACAGTGGTTTCTCTGTCTTGAAAAATAAAAATAAATAAAAATTAAAAATTAAAAATTATTCTACACAAAGAACTACATACAACTAAGGGGTGCTGATAGGGGAAGACACAGTCTTTTCCAGGGCAGAGCACAGCAATTGGGAATCCAATACTAAACGGTCAGCCCTGAAAACATACACACAAGAATTATATAGACTAAATGTTAGATTCGGCGTGGGTGCCCCACTCGTGAAGAATCAGGAGGGAGATTACTGCAATTTGCATGAGGTTTTTATTGAACCAGTATACTGGGGTCGTCCTGCCTTCAGAGCAAAGGCAACGAGCAGGAACACTTTTTATACCTTCCCAGTAGATAGGTTTACAGCATGGGTTGGTTATCTCTCATTGGTGGAACCCATTGTCTTTTGTTCTCATTGACCTTATGCCCCAGATGGGGAGGAGATACTGATTGCACGTAGGAGGGGTCAGGGGGAGATCCACCCTCCCTGGGATGTTTCCTGGAACCGGACATTTCTTGGGGATGGGTGTTTGCTCTGTAAACCTTTCTGAAGCTCTGTCTTTAGGCTACATGGACATTCCTTGCTCCTTGGTATTTTTATGAGGTGTCCCTATTTGCTCGATTCTTACATAAACAGGTTGTATTTATGTATCTAGGAGTATATGCAAATATACATATGTAGCAATACTTAATGAAAAAGAGGTCATGAATTTGAGAGGGAAGGAGGGGTTCATGGGGGGAAGGGTTGAGAGGGAGACGGGTAGAGTAACATGATATGGATGTACGTGTGGGAGGGCTGCAGGTGTCCTTGTCCCTCTTCCCACTCTGAATATATCTCCTTCTGATTTTTACTGTTAATTTAACTGATTTCTCGGGGACAGACAGCTGAACCCGCTTTCTTGGGGTACAGACTGTGACTCCAGTTTTGTTATTAGGGTACCATGTCTTACCAGGTGCCTAGTAATGCATATCTCTTGCTCTCTAATTAAACATACGCCTCATGTCAGACCCCAAAGATGGACTTAGGGAGCCACTGACCTCCTTATCTGTTCTTCGCAGGATGTCCACACTGAGTAAGTCCTTTTACTATCTCTTGATTTTATTTTAGATTTGTCTATTGAGGATGGGTGCTTGAGTTGAGCCTGTTAGGGCTGCCAGGGCCCATGCATGCATTGACGGTAAAGACTCCCGTCACAATTTTGACCATCCGTGACCAGGAGAAAAACACTCTCTGGGTGTCAGGCACTTACAGCAAGTTGACAACTTATTATCAGAACTGGTGCAAGTGAAGACTAAGGCTTCAGTGCAGCCTCAGATGGAGGCCTGGAAGCTTCCTCTTTGCCTCTTTCTTTCCTTTCCTTTCCTTTCCTTTCCTTTCCTTTCCTTTCCTTTCCT
>JADRCD010216402.1:0-25087 GCA_019843815.1 Montemys delectorum
ATGACTAATCAATGTTCTTGTGTATATTGAAAATGCTTCCTGTTTTCAGTACTTTCAAGTTTGTACACAATTAGCAAGCAGCTATTGTCTTAGTTACTTTATTACTACTGTGACTAAACACCATGACCAAGGCACTTAGAAAACAAAGCATTTAATTTGGGGTTCACTGTGTAATGGGATACCTGAAGAGAAGAACTCTCACGATCTTTGAATAATTATAGAGTCTTTATTTACAGCAGGTTCAGTTAACCAAGGAAGAAGCAGCATGCAGCTCCAATCTCGAATTTGTTTGAGTTATTAAAGGCAAAAACCACAATTGTAACATGTATACAGAAAGGCATCTCTGGACACCTGCAGCAAGCAAGCATTGTTTACAGAAGCAGAGAGACAGCAGTTAAGTGCTCAGGCAGTTATTACAACCTTGAGGTCAGGGACACATTATACAGAAGTTTATGGCTGGTCCAGAGACCAGTTTACTCTAGGAATTTATAATGAATTAATGGCTAGGCTAAGTGAGCAGACATTAGCATTACCCAAGGTAGTTTTAGCAATTAAAATATAGCCTGCTATAACAGTTACAGAAGGTTAGAGTCCATGACTATCAATAGCAGAGAACATAGCATCAGGAAAGTGGGCAGACATGGCAATAGAACAGTGGCTGTGTACATAGACTTGATCTGCGAAGTTGAGACAGAAACACAGCTAACTGGGAATAGCATGGGCTCTTGAAATTTCTAAGCCCACCCATAGTGAAATACATTTTGTGACAAGGCCACCTTTCCTAATCCTCCCCAAATAGATCCACCAACTAGAGACCAAGATTTTAGATACATGAGCCTCTAGCACCCATTCTTATTCAAACCACCATATTCAATACCCTAGGCCCCTGTAAGATAGTAGCCATACCATAATGCAAAATTCCTTTAGTCTAAATTTAAATGTTCCCAAAAATCTTCATAATCTCAACATTGTTTAAATGTCAAAAACCTCTTCTCAGACTTAAGGCATTTTCCTAATTGTAATCTCCTGCAAAATCAAAATGCAAATTACATACAACCAATATTCAATGGAACAGAATATATATTACCATTCCAAATGGGAGGGGAGGAGTAGTAAAATTCTGGACCAAAGCACAGTGATCTCCAAATCCTGTAGCTTTATGTTCAATGTCAAAGTATCAAATAGATTGATAGTTCAAGATTGGCTGACTGCAACACATTTCTGTCTCTTGGGATCATTCCATTCCTTATTTGCAGCTCTCCTTGATAGGTAGCCTGTTGTGTCATCTCCAACATCTATGCTTTTTGCCAGTGCAATCCAGTTTTCACTTTTACAGCTTCACACAATGGCCGCCCAGGGCCTATGTGCAGATACTAGCATCCCACATGCCTGGCCTTAATGGCTATCCTTTCTCATGGATGAAGATTCCAGAACCCCTTTACTTCTGCATCCAGATGGCTGATATGGCCAAGTTCTGCTGCTTACTTAGGACATAACATGGACCCCTGCTTGAATTACATTTGCATACATTTGATTTACAATTTATCTACAGGAACACCATTCCATAGGCCTTTTCTTTTCACTAATTGCAGGATTAGCTGGGTGGGTTCTTGCTCTAAGGGTATCACTCATTTATTTTACTTAGTATCTAGCTTTTGCTTGAATATGTAATATCTTAAACCTAAAACATGACTCCAGTTTTTCATTTTCTGGTGTTCTTTTCCTCATGTGTTTGTACATTTTGTGTTTGTTTATACATGACTGCTCTGAAGTATAGTTGAATAAAAGATTTATTGAAGATATGAAGGATAAAACAGGTGAAGGCTGGAAGGCTTTAGACTAAACATGGCCAGCAGACTGAATCCAGTGTTGATAGGGAAAAGGTCATAGGACAAGACAGAAGGAATAGAGCCAGCCAGGCAGCAAGAGCCAAACAGATTCTGTGTCCAAAATGGCTGAGTTATATAGGGCTGGGGTGGGGGAGAAGAGAAGCCCACTGGCTGAGATATATAGGGATCAGAGTCTGGGAGAAGAGAAGCCAGCTGGGCAGGAGAGATTTAGGGTAGGGAGTAAGGGTGAGAAGTACAGGGAGGATTCCATAGGTACCAGGTCAGAATTATCCCAGGTTTCTGTAAGACCTACCGGACCTGTATAAGAGTAATCCCTAATATCCATGAGGCTCTCTTGAAGTCACCCCTGCCAATGAAATTAGCACAAATGAAATTAGTAAAGAGAATTGTTTCTCTTTCAGTTGCTAATATTGTTTCCCTCTGAATCCTCTTCATCCAGGCTTCCATAGTCATAACTCCTCTCAGCTTGTCTTCCAAGCTCCTACTAGAATGGCTAGTTAAGCACCTATATATAGCATTCAACCACTTTGCTAGTCCAAAACCACAAAGTCTTCTATATTCCTCTAAAACCAGAATGATCAGGTTTGTTATGGCAATTGTCTAGTCCATGATACCAAATTCTGTATCAGTTACTTTTCTATGGCTATGACAAAACACAATGCTAAAGGCAACTTATAAAAGAGAGCATTTAATTTGGAGGACACAGCTTCTCTTAGTTTGGGTTTTATTGCTGTGAAAAGACACTATGACTAAGGGAACTCTTATGAAGACCAAGATTTAATTGGTTGCTAGCTTGCAGTTGGTTTCAGAGGTTCAGCCCATTATTATCATGGTGGAAAGAATGACAGCAAGCAGGCAGACATTGTGCTGGAGGAACTGAGAGTTCTACATCTTGATCCAAAGGCAGCCAGGAAAAGATTATCTTCTACAAGTAGCCAGAAGGAAAGTTTCTTCCACACTAGGTAGAACATGAGCATACAAATTACAAAGCCCAACACCACAGTGACACACTTCTCCCAACAAGGCCACATCTATTCCTGCAAGACCACACCTCCTAATAGTGCCACTCCTTGGGTATTCAGTCCATCACACAGTTCCAGAATGTTAGTGGGTTAGGTAGTGAATCAGACATGCATGGTGATGGAGCAGCATTTGCAAGCTTACATCTGCTCCACAAGAAAGAGATAGATAAATAGTTAACTGGGAAGGGCATAATATTTTGTGTTTCCAAGTCAGCCTTCAGTGACTACTTCCTCCAACCATCCACACCTCTTAATTCTTCCCTAACCCTAACTCTAACTGGGAACCAAACATTCGAGTATATGAGCCTATGAGTGCCATTCTCATTCAAACCACCAAAGATTCTCAAGTTAGTTTAAAATGAAGATTGTCTTTTATTATTTAACTATATATTATAGATAAATTATATATATAATTTTGTTTTATTATTTAATATTTAATAATTATCTTTGCATATAATGTATTTGGCTCAAATCTAGCCAAAGCTCCTCTCCTCCACACTGTCTGTGTGTGTGTGTGTGTGTGTGTGTGTGTGTGTGTGAGAGAGAGAGAGAGAGAGAGAGAGAGAGAGAGAGAGAGAGAGAGAAAGAGAGAGAAAGAGAGGGAGAGAGAGACAGACAGACAGACAGAGACAGAGACAGAAAGACAGAGATAGACAGAGAAATAGATAGAGAGACAGAGAGAGAGAGAGACAGAGAGAGAAAGAAGGAGACGGGGGAACCTGTGCACATGCATGTTAGGTACCTTCTTCATCACTTTTCAATTTGTTTTATGAGACAGTGTTTGTCACTAAATCAAGAGTTTCCAATTCATCTAGACTGGGTGGCAAATGAGCTTCAGGGCTCTGTCTCCTTGTCTCTGCTCTATCCAGCTCTGAGTTTATGTGGTGATGCATTTTTCTGAAATATCTTTTGATCCAAAGAGACTGAACTTTTGCTGTAAAGTTAGTAATCTGTCTAGAGACTATTTTATACCATGTGCTTAACCCACCACTCTGCGCTACACTCCTGTGTACACAGCTTTTTAAGTGTTACTTGCCTTAAAGAAAACAATGTAAGCAACCTGACTACACCTTGCACTTCTCACATAATCAACTTTTAATAATAAAGCTAAATGCATCATATTAATCTTAAATAATGTACTGTTCTATGCGCCTGAATGTATGCATTGTGATAATCGTTTATTGAAAACAGCTAACAGTATGGAAACAACTTTACACAAAAGAAATATCTGTCATACATCTTGAGAATGACATGTGGAAAAGATTGATAAATCTGTTTGCTGCTGTTTATTATTCTGGTTCAGTTGGGGCCACTCAAATAACTTCTTTGTTACAAAACTGCTAAAGATTTCTATAAACAATCTCTTATTTGTTTTCTATATCATATTTTCTATGCCACTGAATAAATATAAAGACCTTTGTTAGAGACAGACACAACTCAAGAGACATTAAGTTTGCACACACACATATACACATATACACACACACACACACACACACACACACACACACACACACACACACACACACCAGCAAGATTATATCTAGGATGGTAACCACAAACTACAGACAGAAGGTACAGAGCAAAATGGAGAATTCAAATCTGTGCTCACTCTTAGTAAAAGTAATCCAAGAAGAAATTATTCAGTTTTATTTTCCATAGTATGACTTTGACACACCCTCTGAGGTTTAATACATCAACCAACACACAGTTACAAATACATCTTGATTTTTTTAGTGTTTTAATTACAAATTAATTTATTTGTATTTTTTGAAAACATCCTAATTTTTTTGTAGTATATCATGGTCATATCCATCCCCCACTTCTTTCTTCCAGCTCCCCTAGCCTTCCTCTAACATGTTGACAACTTCCCTCCAGCTCAAAACTTTTATAAAGCTAAACTATTAAGTTCATTTAGTGCTGTCCAAATGTTCATTGCTATGAAGCATCCCAGGAGACATGAACAATTGTCTCAGTTAGGGTTTTATTGCTGTGAAGAGACACCATGACCACAGCAATTCTTACAAAAGAAAACATGGAGTTGGCCTTGTCTTAAGGTTCAGAGGTTTAGTTGATTATCATCAAAGGATGCACGATGATGGTAGGCAGACATGATACTAGAAGGGGAGCTGAGAGTCTACAACTGGATCTACAGACAGCAGAAAGTGACTGAGACAAACTTCCTCAAACAAGGTCACACCTCTTTTTTATTGATAGTTTTGTAATTCAAATTAAAGTGACTTATGAATAAGAATAAATGTGTATTCTAATCTGATAAACAAAATTACAATTATTTTTAAATTAGAAATGTTCTTACTTAATTTTATGAGTTCTACCACCAATCATGGGATCTTTTCATCCCTTAATAGGACAGTACTATAGGATAAACCATTCAAAGAAACTTTGAATCAAATTTAATGCCACACAAGATTGTGACAATTAAATTTCAATTCCTGTAATTTAAGCTTTAAACTCTTATAACACACAGACAGTATTTGAGGATCATGAATTTCGGACTCAAAATTGTTAAATAACCTAGCGAAGGGTTTATGTTTGCTACAGAGATGCCTGATTAAAAGATAAAAGACTCAGATTATGGTAAATATTGCTAAGATAAGAAATATCTATCTCTAAATACTGTCTTCATGTGATCAGGCCTTACCACTTAATAGTACCAATCCTTATGGGTCTATGGGAACCATTTTTCTTCAAACAAACATAGTAACTGTCCACAACATCAAAACAAAGTAACTTTTCTCTCTCAGAAGCTATAAACTGTAATCATTCCTCAGCAAGGGAATCCTCTTTCTGGACATTTTAACTTTCTTGATCTTGTGGAAATCTTTTTTTCCATGGCAACACAGCTGTCGTGAGTTCCTGCATGTGGTAGCCACATCATGTCCATAGTTCCTGTTTCCCGTGCTTCGGTACAGGACTTCCCATTTTCTGGCTCCTATATTCTCTCAGTCCCCATTTCCTTGCTGTTCCCTGAGCTCGAGGGCAGGGACTGATATGTTCTACTTATTGTTGGACATTTACTTCCTTATTCTCAGCATTAAAGAATCATGAGTGTTTGCCGTAACCACTGGGTTCAGAAACAACAAGCTTCTCTGATTAAGGATGAGAGCATCCCAGGTCTGTGGATATAAACACAAACATTTAGAAGGTAGTTTGATAGCATAATTATTTAGAAAAACAGCATCAAATCAAGAGATTCTCTTTTAGGGCATATGGCTTTCCTGTGGTTACGACTAAGTTCCAGGATATATTTACTTCCATAGGGCAGACCTCAACAAAGCAATTGTTGCTCCCATAAACCATGTAAACTCCATTGCACATGTGGATACGTTTTCTTGAAAGGTACCAATGTAGCAAGAAATTTCCAGTACTGTATAAGAACACTGAATGACTTTTCTCCTCCAGCACTATGAAAAGTAGTCATTGGGAAGAGAATGTCCTGATGTGTTCACAATTGATTTATCTATATCCTGCAGGTTAAGGGTGATGTCTTCAACCCTAGGGTCTTACCATGTAACTAGGTTAAGAACCAAGGACAATGGCCATGGCTTACTTGTTTTGGGTGCCTATGAGACTTCACAGGTGAACAGTTCATAAGAAGGTAACCTATGCCTGGCACTGAGATTTTCCTTTAATAAACCCATATCTTCTGGGAACAACATTGTTCACTAACATGGTCTGCCTCAAACTTCATATGTATATATGTTCTAGGTAATTTATGCTTGAGTGAGGTTTCATAAGACTTTATCACACGTAATTGTTCTTAGTTAACCTATGCCTTACCTCTCATTTCTTTCTACCCCATGATCCCTATTTCTGCTTAAACTGTTACCTCATACTATTATTTTTCTCTGTATTCTTTTATATCATATGCATTTCTGCTATCGCAATTGGATCTTCATTTGTGTTAGAAGATCACATGTTCCTATGTTGGTCACTCTTGCACACTTCATCTTGACTAACCTTTTCCCTGCTCCCTCATTTTCTTACCTTTTAACAATACTATCTGATTGAACGTTATTGTTTTGTATATTCCTCCATCTCTATTTTTAATCTCACTTATCATGTGCTATATCTAGTCCTTAAATGAATTCCATGGGGCAGTGACTGGTTTCATGGTTTCTACATGTGATCCTGAATAAATATCTCAAACAGAACATTAGAGATAGCATGCAACATTTTGGGAGTTGGATGACCTCATTATGCAGATTTTCCAAGTTTCATTTACTGAAAATTTCATAATCTCATTTTCTTTACATCTGAGTAATAGTCTCGTCTGCTTATGTATGACATGTCCATTAATCATTCATAACTTGATAGATGTCTGGGTTGCTTCCATTTCCTAACTATTCTGAATAGAATGACAATGAATATACCTGGATACCTATGTAGCATGATATAATTTCCTTTGGGTATATGCCCAGTAGTATAGCTGAGTCACTTGAAAAATCTATTTATATGTATTGTGATAAACTTCCAGACTGATTTCTTAAATGACTGCACTCTTATAATTATTATAAAAGAGTTTCTTTTTTATCATGTCCATGCCAGAATGGTTGTCATTTTTCTACCATGATAAGAATTTTAATTGGAATGGGATAGATTTTGAAGTAGTTTTAATCTTCATTTCCTTAACAGCTGAGGATAGTGGACACTTAAAAAAGACTGTCTGCTCGCCACTCATATTTCTTCTTGTGCAAACTTTCTGTCCATATCTATAGGTCTTTTAATTGAGTTGTTTTCTCCATGTTTAAATTTTTGGTTCTTTGTGTGTTGTCTACACTAATATTATGCCAAATACAGTTGACCAAAGTTTTTTCCCATTCCATTTACTACTCCCTTGCTGAGTTGACAGTCTCCTTCAGTGTTTAGAGCTTTTTAGTGTTGTGAAATCTGATTTCTCAGTTGCTGATCTTCCTGCATTACCAAAGTCCAATTGACAATATCCTCATCAGAGAATGTAAGTGCAAGCATTTTTAGTATACCACGCCTTAAGTTGAGATCCTTGATTCACTTGCAGCTGAACTTTGGGCAGATGAAGATTTCATGATTTAGCTCCATTTTTCTGCAGGTTGAAATCCATGTTTCCCAGCATCATTTATTGTGGTTGTATGTATATTTTGAGATCTTTTTCAAAGATTACATTTGCTTCATTTTCTATATGTATGTTGAGGATTCAAGTTTAGGCCCTCATCATTGTGAGAGACACATGTTACCCATGGCGTCATTCTTCCTATCCCTCCTTCTGGACTGTAATTCGACATGTTTACTTATTTGAAAGACAATAACTACTGAATGTTTTCCAAATAAAATGCATATTATGAAGCTAGTTAACAAATTCAAGAACAATGGAAGCACAAGTAGTGATGATGCTTTCTAAGTCTAATTTTTACTAGACTATAACTGATATTGACTTATGCCTATGTTAAAAGAAAGTTTAAAAATCCAAGAATTTTTCTCTCTAAGATTAGTTTACATAGTATTTGAACTAAGAATTATATTCTTTTAGCAGTTCTATTCTGGGACTGGAGAGATAGCTCATTATGTAGGAAAAGATGCTATTTTCAAACAGGACCAAAATTTATATTCAGCATCTATGTTGGGTGGTTTTCAACTGCCTACAAATTGAACTCTGATGTTCTCTTATGGCTTAGTAGGTTACTCCCATACACATTTTCATACATGCACAGACGTACAATTACATACAAATAATGAAATAATTATTTAAAGATGACATTTTTATTTTTTAAGATTATAATTTCATTACATTTTTTCCTTTCCGTTTCCTTGATCCCCCAAGCCTCTAACATATTTGCTTTGCTTTCTTTCAAATTTATGACTTCTATTTCTTTAATTGTTGCTAGATGGACAAATACAACCAGTTCATCTGTATACTGCTACTTGTATCTATGTGTTCACTAATGACCAACTGGACAACTAACTGGCATATCTTCTTTGGGGCAGACTGTTTCTCCCATTCTTTAGTTATATTTATTTCTTTGTCTAATATTGAAGCTTTCTGAACCCTCCCCTCCACTTTAGCATGTCTATCAGTTTTGTCCATGTGGAGGTCATGCTTAGGGAGGCATGTTGGTGAAACTTTATGGCTGTAGCTTTTCACATACCTAAAAGACACAACCCCACAACAAATTTCCTGATCCTCTGGTCCTTACAATCTTTCATCCCCATCTTCCTTAAAGATTCCTTATATTCCTGTGTGATGGCTTATGGCACTATTAGAAGGTGTGGCCTTGTTGGAGTAGGAATGTTTTTGTGGGTGTGGATGATAAGACGTTCATCTTAGCTGACTGGAAGCCAGTATTCTGCTAGCAGCTTTCAGGTGAAGGTACAGAACTCTCCGTTTCGCCTGCACCATTCTTGCCTGGACACTGCCATGCTCCCAAGTCTTAATGATAATGGACTGAACTCCTGAAATTGTAAGCAAGCCTCAATTAAATTTTGTCCTTTATAAAACTTACATTGGTCATGGTATCTGTTCACAGCAGTAAAATCCTAAGATACCTTGGGTACAAGAGTTGTATCTGTGATATATCCACAGGACTAGGCTTCTCAACTCTGTGTTTGGATCAGTTCCAGTTTTCTGCAATGATATCTGTCAAAACGAGAAGTTTTCTTGATGAGGGTAAAAACTAGATTCTCTGTGGGTATAAGAAAAATATTTATAATGTGATTAAGGGATTATGCTAATTTACTAAGTGGTATTTAGAGGTTCTTCTTCAAAATTCATGGCATCACTAGCCCTAGAGAGAGTTGGTTAGGTTTTCAATACCAGGAATGATTTCCTTCTTGTTGAGTAGGTCATAAGTCCAATTAGAGAACTATTGGTTGCCACTAAGGTATGCATGTTACTACTGCACTATTATATTTATTTTGATATGTGTATCTTTGTGGTTCATAGGAGTCATATATGAGTAGGACTCTTGTTTGTTTTTCTCCTTTGGAAGCTTATATGGTGCCTTCTTGTTCCAGGGAAGCTATTCCTCACAGAGGTTTTCAATTCAGATTCAACTCAGTGGCCCATGGGTTCTTTGTCCAAAGTGCATAGTGTCTTCAGAACTCAGGACTTACCTTCTACCTAAGAGTGAGCAATCAAGTCTATAATGTTTGGGGAATGTTTTGAATAACCCTAACAAATAACAACAAAAAAAAAGGAGCTTCTTATGCCTGGTGTTGGGGTTTTTGTTGGATGACCTAATGGCTTTTGGTGGAACATTGTTAGTTCAAATAAGATTTAAACTATATATGTAAATCTTATACACTAACTTATACTATGTATATACAATTCTTTTTAGGTAGATAGTTAATAGTATTATTTCTTGTGACTTTTTAAGATACCTTTTCAGTTATTTTAGTCTCTTCTCTACTGCTGTATTTATCTCTCTCAACCATGGATAATTAAAGCTCTCTTCCATTTTTGAAAATTTAAAAGGGCTATAACAAAGTAGCACAAATTTAATAGGTCAGCACAGCATAAATTTCCTTTCTTATCTTTTTGAGAGTTGGTATTAAAATATGAGTTACATGGGCCTAAAATTAAGACGCTAGCAGCATTTCTCCCTGTGGAAGCTTGAGAAGAGATCGGTTTCTCTTTTTCCATGTACTAGAGAGACTTGCATTCTGTAGCTTGTGTTCTTTTCCTATCTCCAGAAACTGCAACACCTCACTTTTTTGACACAAATATAATTCTCTGCTTATAATGCTATGTATAAATACATCGAGAATTCCTGGATGATCCATTATAGCCTTTCATAGTCTGTACCTATAACCACACTGGCAAAGTGAATGTATAAGGTAACGAATGCAGTGTCCTTCTTTGGGGGTTGGATATTGACATCTTCAGAAGCAGTTATTCTCTTTTTCATGCAGTGTGAAGCAATTGTTATCATAAATCTGAGGAAAACAATGAAGAGTTATTTTTTTCTCATTAGGATCATTATTTCTGAGAAAAAAAGAAAGTATAGCTCTGAGTTTTAATGACAGGTATCCTAGTGTTTATATTCTCAACTATTAGCTCCTATAAACGCATCTTTTAAGCAATGGAGAAAACTCTCAGCTAATATGCAATTTGAATAATTAGTATAAATAAAAATTAAAATCAAAGAAAGTCAAAGAAATAAGAGATTGACTGCCCAGATTGCTGGCTGCCAAACTAAGGAGAATAGGCCTTGCACCTTGTCTGGGCAGCACAGTATAGCTGGCCCTGGTGGTGAGGGCACGGGTGAGCTAGTCTCAAGGGCAAGAGTAAAGGGAAGCTGGCCCAACCACTCCTCTACTGTAAGGTGGGATGAGCCCAGAGTGATGCCCTCTTCCTGTCTTGCCACCTGTGGTACTCAGGAGATCTGGCCCCAAGTTCATGAAAGAGGAAGAAATATCCCTGACCTTCATTGGCTGTAGTACTCTAGAGAGCAGGTCATGTATTTCTTCTGAGTAAACAGTAGAGCTGATTCTGATGGCAAAGGTGTGGCTGAGTGGGTCCCAAGGATGTGAGAGCTGGAGCTGGTCCACCTACTCACAGTCTGTAGCTCTTGTGACAGTAGGACCATTGTTTCGAATGAGCAGCACAGTGGGCCTGACTCTGGAGGTATAGATTTGAGTGAATGGCCTCAAGAGCATGATAGCTAGAGAGTTGACACTGCCTCTTGCCTTTGGTGGAATTAGATGGCCTATATTGAGCAGTGCTGGAGACCTTGCCCTGGTGGTGTGGGTGGGGAAAGGCTGATGGATTGACCAGCTCAAATACCACCCAGGCCAAGATTCAGAGTTTGCAGTTGGCCTACTCCAACACCTAACTTATCTGTGAACTGTTGGGGCATGTGAAAAGGCAGGTAGTCCTGATCCAAAGCTACAGGACCTCCCTGACAGAAGACAATGACAGGATAAAGCAGGTGGAGTCCTGGTGAGGATTCAATATTGATGGTGTCACAGAAGCCAGCTACCTCGTGTCAGACCAATGACTCATTTCAATGAACAATTGCAAGTAAAGATATGTGGACAGAGGGGTACACTGTGAGACACTCTGTGACATACTGTAGCTTCTAGGACAAGATGTTTTCTATGCTTTATCTTGTTTTGTTCATTGTTTGTTTCTTTGTCTGTGTGTTTTTTACTTGGTGGGGGATGGAGGTTGCAAAGGCAGAGAATGGATAAGAAGAGATTGGAAGATGAATGGGACTGAGGTTCATGATGTGAAACTCAAAGAATGTTTCTAAAAGAGGTGGAGAAAATGTTACAAAATAAGGGTTCCAATTAGAACTGCTTTCTCCATTTGACCAGGGACACTATGGAGTACTTAAAAGAACAGAGTCAATTAATTGTCACTAAGACTTCAGACATTATGATAGATAGACAGATGAGCACTGTGTACAATTATATAGTTCTGTATACAAAGATTCTCAAAACAATTAGGCATTTATCTTTATTAAGTGAGCATACTCCTGAGTCATAAAACTCTTTTAGAGAAAGACTAGCGAAATTATAACAGTATATTCTCGGCAAGACTGGCAGTTTCTTTCACCTGACAAACTGAGTTTTTCTTTAGCTAATAGATATGTCTGAAAACCAGCATTGGTATAGAAAGTGGGAAGAATATATTTTTGGAGAAATTTCTTTAAGGCTACTAATCATATGTCATTTATTTCATATAATGATGCAGGTAGATTTGTCTCCTTGTTGGATAATTATTTTATTTATATTTTTGTGGACATCAGCTTTTATTAAACATCTTTTTTTATAGGGCACAAACCCCAATTTTTGATAAAAATATGCTCATTTTTGCTCTGCCAGTCTGAGATTATCAATTAGTAAATCTAACAGGAACACTTTTAAAATGCTACAAATTACATTCTCCAAGCAATGAACAATTTCATTCTTTAGAAGAAAACAAACAGGAAGGTATAGGAATGCTTTGGCTTCCATAAGAAACACAAGTTTCTTATGGAGTTGGAGAAATCCTGTTGCACAAAGCAATACAGAGTACTAGCCTAAACACGATACCAGGCCAGCAAGGTCAATACCTAAGGAGAACGAACAGTCCTCACATAACACTGGAGATAAGATTTGCCCAGTGTTAATTGAACGCATAGTCCAATTACATTCTTTTTTTACTTACAGAAGGTTCTATACCATTTTATTTAGCAGATTTTTTTTACAAACTTTAAAAAAAAGCAAAGTAGGAGAGGACTAGCTATGGCATTGTTGAAAATTGTCATTAGTAAATAGCTACAGATAGTTACTAGGCAGTGCCATGTCTAAAGGTGTAGCTTCCTCAACCAAGCAGAGGGGTTGGTGGCAAAGGCTTGATATCTCATATCCTTAAAATAAGACAGGATGGGATGAGTTGGCCACACCAGCTAACCCCTGAGGTCACAAGTGGCAGCTAAAAATGTATCAGAACTTTCTACTCTGTTTGGGACCTCTGTTCTACTCCCTCAACGAAAAGGCTTTTCAATACAGCTTTTATTTCTCCTCCCAGCTGGACACAATGAATGCTTCAAGAAGTGGCTTATACTATTCAGACATCTCTTCCACCCCTTTTACTTTCTTCTTCTTTTTCTTTTTGGTGGTGTCACTGTCCTCATCTCCAGCCTCGCCCCCCACTTTCTAGCACAGTTTTGTGCTTTTTATCCTTCTTCTTCTTCTTCTTCTTTTCCTTCTTCAATTGGGGAACTGTTGGAGGGGTCTCATCACTTTCACTCTCACTAGCCCGCTTCCTTTTTACGATGTTTACTGCTTCAGCAGCTAACTGAGGAGCTTGTACTGCTTCAGCAACCAGTGCATTCTTGCCAGAATCACTATAGTCAATGTAATCCTGTTTCCATGAGGCAGTGGTATTGTCTGTGGGTTTGCCATGCTTGTCCAGAAGGCCCTGCTTGACTATCATCTTCTTCTGACTTGCCTTTGGACCTAAACCCCACTTGCGAGGATAAGCGTCTCTTTCCATGATCACCCTCTTTGTTTTGGCTACTATACCATGGTCACAGGTAGAAATCGCTGCTGTAGTCATCAATGCAATCGCCGTGCAGATAGCTTCCCCCTTAGTGGTAATGACCACAATCTCCTGATTGACCTCCCTGCCATCCTCATATCATATCGAGGAACACCAGGAAGCTTGATCTTGGCCCCATAGCAGATTGCATTCACTGCACTATCTTTCATAACCGGACGTTTATGAGATGTCAACAGCTTCTCCAAAGGGTAAACAACACGCCGCAAGTAACTCTCATCCTTATGGTTATCATACAGCCACTGAGCATCAAGTACATCGTGCATTGTCACCATGTGGTCCTTTTCGCTCATGACTCCAGAACGCACCCTCCGAAGTTCCTGCATCTGACCACCAACTCCCAGTAACAAGCCAAAGTGTATGCATAGTGTCCGAATGTAGGTGCTAGCTTCACAGCTCACCCAAAAGATTCCTATTCTCCTTTCAGGATCATATTCTATCATTTTGCTCTCATAGATAGTCCTTACTCGAAGCTGCCTCTTTACTGCAGCAATAAGTGGGGTCGCTGAAGCAGGGCACCTGTCAGAGTTTCTAGGGCCTGCACTCTGTTGTGATTTCACCAAACGAGTAGCTCGTTCAATGCACACAACTAAACAACCAGTCACTTTAGGATCCAGTGTGCCGAAGTATTCCTTGGATCCAGACTACCACCTCATGGGAAGAGGAGTTAGAGGGTTTGTCACAATTAATGAAATCTATCCTTATATAGTCCCCAGTCTCCCTCTTCAGAAGATTTGAACCACAAGGAATAGGTGTATAGTGTGTTGTCCTTACATTTAGCTTATCAAAATTATTTTTAATTCAAAGATGTCTGGCTTCAAAACCCATGTTCTTGGGCACTGAAAACAGTCTACAGGAGTTGATTTCAGAAGTGCAATTGTCTAAAAACTTTAGTAACAAGGGCCACTGAGAAGTGTCTAATTGAGCCACTTTGGATTCTAGTTTGATAAGAAATTCTTCAGCATGTTATATTTCGGCTACATCTTCTTGTCTATTAAACATCTTTAGGATATAACCTTAACTCTCTAATCCATCTTTTATGATCATGCTGTTTATGTAAAACTGAGTCCATTTATAAGATGCAAGAGACACCACCTCTCTATTATTTCAATATTACATTGCTTCTATATTTAGATCTCTGTCAATCATTCAAATTCTTGATTTCGGTCTACAGGATAATATTGTGAAGTTGGCATGAGTGGCACCTTTTAACGTGGTATTTTGACACTTTTCTGAAAATCTAAAGTTATTCATACATAAAATGAAGTAATTAAAATTGAGTGCTAATTATTATTATACTATTTTTATTGTTATATTTACATCGACTAAGGGTTTTATGTATAAGAATTCTTTAATATGCATACTCTGTAATTACCTTGCATATAATGAACCATAATTTATACTAGCCTTATGTTTGAATTACTTCTATTTTAATTATTCTCTTGCATGTTACATCCCAACCGTAGTTTCCCCTTCCACCTCTCTCTCCTCTCAATCCCTCCTCCCAATGTCCTCCCTCCCCATCCTGTTCTCTTCCAGTTCTCTTCAGTGCAGGGATAGCCGCGAAATGAGAAGTGGTTGAAGCATGTCTAAAACCCTAGATTTCCTCATCTTGAGAGCAGCAGGAATTTGGCTGCTCCTCTGAGGGTTTGGCCCAGTATTATGGAGAAAGGCTTGCAGTAGCTTCAACCCCATATACCTCAAACCTAAGGACAGCAGTAGTTAGCTACTTCCCTCCTCCTAACTCTGCACCATGAAACCTGCTACCTTACCATCATCCATAGCAGGAAATTATCACCTTGACAGCTATTAAACTTTAGTCTTTGTTAGAGGTTTCCCACTTTATAGTCTGACTTCATCTTCCAACATCCCTGGCCTGGCCAATGGTTCACGGCCACAGGAACCTTGCCTTCAGAGATTCTGGCCTCCTCCCTAAGTGCATAAATATCTATTTTCCTCCAAAAAAAAAAGACAAAAAGCAAGCAAACAAACAAACAAACAAAAACCAAACCAAGAAAATCCACCACCACCAACAACACCAACAACAATAAAACTGAAGCACGTCCCGGAACCTGTTTCTGTATGTGGTCTTTCTGCAATCACTCATCAGCCACCAAGATCCTGTACTGAACCCACTGTGGCCAACTATACTTCCCTCCCTCCAATCCAGATTGTTGCTCAATGGCTACCCCAAGAAAGAAGCAGATTTGGGCTGGCAGTCCCCCATTTTCTCTGACCTCAACAGTCCTCAGCAGAAAGGCTTCTCTTGGTGAGAACATGCCCCTGTGAATATAGTAACTAATAAGCTCCTAAGTGCAGGGTTATCATGGCTGGTTGTCAGTAGATCTGAAACATCTCAGGCTGGACTACTTTTCTATATGACCTTAAAAGATTCCTTCTCAGCCTCCTGCTGCTCCTGAATATGCAAATGAATCATCCTCAATGTTCTTTCCCTAGCCAATAACATGACCACATGGGTCCAACTGGCCATTCTCTGTAGAGTATAAATTGCCCCTCTCCCCTCCTAATGAATGAGCTGTTTTCCTACACAGTCTGTCCTGACATATTTAGCACTGCTCAGGATTCTCAGGTACCTCTTCAGCCTTGCCATGCCTGGGCCCCCTTTTTCCCTAGGACTTGGCTAGTGCTTAATAGTCTGATCATGTCGGAAAAAAACTGAACTTAAATGCCCAGCATTTGAGAAAATGGCAGGCCTTCCAGGAATATCAACTAAACATGGCATATCAAGTGGCAATAACAATACACACCTCCCTTCACATTAAGACTGGAAAAGGCAAACCAGTAAGAGGACAAGGGTCTCAAAAGGCAACAAAAGTATGAGAGAAATAACCCCTGCTCCCTCTGTTAGGAGTCTCACTATAACATCAAGCTGCCCAATTATAACATATATGCAGAGGTTAGACCCTTGCAGGCTCCTTGATTGTTGATTCCATCTCAGTGCGTTCATATAGGTTCAGGTTTGTTGACTCTGTGTGTTTTATTGTGTTGTTTTTGACCCCTCTGGCTCCTACAATCTTTCCTGCCCCTCTTCATCAGGATTCCCAGAACTCTACCTAATGTTTGGCTGTGGGTCTCCGAATGTTTCCATCAGCTGCTGGATGCAGCCTCTCTGATGAAAATTGGGTTAGGCACCAATCTATGAGTACAGCAGAATATTACTAGGCATCATTCTATTGCTTTTTCTTTTAAAGAAAGTAGTACAGAAAACAAGTCAGCACTTGTCTAAGGATTATACTTCATGTTTCTTGATTCTTCTATTTCTGCGTAAGCTGTAGGACACTTTCACATTAAGCAAAAGCAAAGACTGATAATGGTCAATATAGAAAATAAAATCGAACTCCAATTTGTCTGAAGAAAATAAAAGCATTTGTCACATTGATTCTTATACAAAATAACCTATAGCTGGCTCCCAAATGTACTTCCTATCAAGAAGAAATATGAGTGATTTAAGTGAGAGATTCTGTGACTCCTAAGTCACTCGGAAGAGTCTGAAATTGAGAGAAGAGGGTTGAGAAAAGAAAACAGAAACTGACAGAAGACAATGTGGGAGGTGTGTGTGTGTGTGTGTGTGTGTGTGTGTGTGTGTTCAGTCTCCAGCGTTGCATTATTATTTGCCTATCATGTGCTCTAGTTATCACATGCTTCTCTTCATCACTCAACTCTATTACAACTGAACATAGTACTTCTACTTGACCAGATAAAGTAGTTGTATACAAGCACTAGACCATGTTAATTTTATTCTAGGGCATTTTTTATCTATCTAAGACAGATAACTAGACACATGCCTAAAAATTAGAAATAGAAATTTGTATTTAACTCTAAAATATTTATTTAATAGAATACATTGTTAAATAAATTCTCTTTTTTCAATATTTTGGAACATATAGCTTCAATCATTACTAGAGGTGATATAATATTTGTATTTTGTAAAATGTCATGCTCCTGAATTAAGAGCTACAATTTTTATCTGAGCTACATAATGTGCTTGGAAAAAAATCATTTTTCTGTGCTTTCCCCCCAATAATCTGCTGTCTTCATTATTTCTTAATATAGACTGTCCCCAGGCCCGTATATATGGGCCTTTAAGCATGAGACATTAGAATCTAACTTACCTTTTTTGTTTGTTTGTTTGTTTCCCTAGAACCTGGTAGCAAGAATTTCAGTACTCCTGTAGTAGATGGCTATTAACTAGGACTAGTACTTAAATATTTTTAAATAATTATGAGTTACATTGGAACACACTTTAGTAATACTCAAATTTAGCCTTTCTTTTAAAGGAAGGAGTGTATATCAGTGTGCTGTGAGTTTGTGTACCTCTAGTTTTAGTCTCAAGTGCTGGATTAAGGACATGTGCTATACCCCCAACTCAGACTTTTTTCATTCTAAATCACTTTACATTTCATTATTATCTGTGTTTCTTTCCTGTTCTCCATGGTTCTTACATTCACATGTTCAAAACAGAGTGAAGTGGTAGGATGTGTACCATTTTCTAATTTCTCATTTGTTGTAAGTCATTGTGAGTAGCATTAAGTTCATGGTAAGAATATTGATCCCATGGAAATTGGGCTGTGCAATTTGTTATTCAATAATTCTAGCACAGATTACAGGCAATGTTTGAAAAGCCAATTTTCTTTAAGAAGGAAAACTGTTTGCTTTGTCAACATGAAGGTTAGGAACAGATATTTCATATTTTTTTACAATTTTTATTGCTTCAGATTTAGAAAAAAAATATTTGATGAGAAAACGGTGTGAAGTCCTTCAAACATTGTTAGGGTATTTAAACGACCTATTCTACGAGTCTAAGCTGCTTTCTCACAGATATCAAGCTGGGACTGACCATTAAGCCTTTTTCCTGCTGGGGTGTAATGCAGCCTGCTCAGAAAGGAAAGTAAGGAACCGTCTTACTCAGCCATGAACTCTGTCAGTTGCAATAAAGAACAGCACAACAAAATATTCCATGGTGGGACAAGTGTTTTTCGAGCAACCAACTTGTTTCTGATTGGGTTTCAGGCCTGTTCCACAGGAGGAAGTGTGTAATCTATTCCTATAAATATGACCAAGAATACATGGTGGCTTATAGGCCCCTCCTCCTACCATTTGTCTGAATAAACTTAGTATCAAACAGCTCTCTGAAGGCCTCTATGTTCACCTGCAAATTAGTCAAGCTTTCATTTCCCATCAGAGAAGCTTCTTTGTGCAGTGGATGGTGACTAATACGGAAACTCCAAGCCAGTCAAAGTTCAGAGAATGAGTGTCTCTAGAGTACTCAGCTGTACATGGGATGCCTATACTGCACCGCTTCCACTTATACTTAGCGAACACCTTGGAAGACGGCAGTGAAAGGTTAGAAACCACAGAGGTCAGTGAGGACTAGGGCAAAACAAAGCAGGACTGATGTCCTCATGAATTCAGCTGTGCTCGATGGCACAAAACCTTAACAAAATCAAGGCAATGAACATTTCAGCATGGAGAGAGGAGTTCTGAAGACCATACATCTCTATAAACTTCTAGTGAGAGGTGATGGTAGCTGGGTGAAGAAGGAGACATTCTCTTTAGAGGTGTGGCCCCTAGTAGAACAACCATACTCCAGTCAATTGCTCCCAGCCATGCACAGAGGGCAGCACAAATTTGACAAAGTAGGCCACGAGCACTCAAACACACAAAAACAAACACACACACAGTCTCAAACACACAACAGAAAGTTGGGAGGATAGGTTAATAGGGGATTGACTGGATCTTGGAGGAGTTCAGGGAGGAGTAAGGGTTAATGTGAGAAAAATACATTGTATGCACGAATGAAGTTTTCAAAGATTAATAAAAGTGTTTTAGAAAGTAGTCAATAAAATATTTTTTACTGACATTCTCCTATAATCATAGATCAATGTTTAGCTCAATTGTCATGGGGTGGGGGGGACACATCTTCCAGCACCTGGTGAGAACAGATGCAGAGACACACAGCTAAACCTGAGGTGAAGACACGGGAACTTCTCATAAGAGAGGAAGGATTTTCGAAGCCAGAGAAGTCGGGGACATCCCAAGAATATGACCTATAGAATCAATTAAGTAGGGCTCATAGGGGCCCACAGAGACTGAATCAGCAACCACATACCTTATTTGGTTCTGAGTTAGGAGCTTTGTGTATAAGTTATGCTTGGTGTTCTTGTGGGACTCATAGCAGTGGGTGTGGGAGCATTTGTGACTCTTCAAAACTTGAAGCCTTTTACTCTTACTCAATTACCACATCTAGCCTTGATATGAATGTTTGTGCCTATCCTTATTGTAATATGTTATGTTGTGTTTTGTTGATATCCTCGGGAGGCCTGCTCTTTCTTTTCGGAAGGGCAAGGAGGAAGAGTGGATCTTGGGGAGAGGCCATATGGGGCAGAACTAGGAGGAGTAGAGGTAGCAGAAACTGCAGTTGGGATGTAATGTATGCAAAGAATGAAAATAAAAGGAAGAATAAAGGAAAAAAGAAAAATAGATTTTCATAGATAAAGTAGAATTAATTTTCTCCTGCTATAATGAATCTAATGAGATCTTTAAAATTCTACTGAGATTTTAGGGTTTAGCATAAATTACTCTAGGCCATTGCATTTCAGATGAAGTCATTCATTTTCAAAGAATCTCCAAAATATTTATTGTGTGAAATTTTCTAGAGACATAATTATTTAACTACACTTGAATTCTTAGCTCTCTAATGAAATCCTCTTATACCAAATACTTTCAGTTAAAATTAAATATGCATGTATATGCATATCTTACTCAATGTGAAACCTTGTAAACCTGAGAATTATCACTCTGGTATTTTTCCACCATCTCTACAACTTTGTTATATGAAACAGATTCAGAGCAAATTACTAAATTTAAACTGTCCATTTTTCCCTACGACTTGTATTGGTAGTACTTGTAATAAATACCCAGCTCCAACATAAGCTACAGAAATAATAGATCAACAAATATGTAGAGTGCATAGGTAAATGTACCTCTCAACCCTAGCCAATGACATTTCTTTTCTAGCAAACAGACTATCATCAAAATCATCAAGTGGTCAAATACAGAGAACAACTGACCAAGGAGTGTTTAGCTCCAATTGATACCTTTAAAATACAGCATCTATATGTCTAAGACACAGGAAACACTGTAGAAGAGTGGAATGATCACTCTGGTATTTTTCTACCATCTCCACAACGTATCTGTATATGAAAAGATACAAAGCAAATTACTAAATTTTAACTGTCCATTTTTTCCCTATGACTTGTATTGATAGCACTTGCAATAAATACCCAGCTTCAACATAAGACCAGGTCATCTGCTACAAGATAGTGTTTCCATCTTCCAGTCTTCTATATACAACAAGGGAATTGTATGTATGAAATTCTAGCAACATGGTCTTCTAAATATGTAGAATCAATTGCCTGTAGCCTTCAGGGCAGGGCCTAGGGCAGGATCCTGTGAGATTTCTTACATCCATATTAAACAATAGCACCCAATTTAGAGAAATATCACAAGGCCCTGCCCTGGAGGGAGCCCTATAAGCAATTAATGGCTACTAAGAGAGGGAGATTCAGTCTTTTCCAGAAGCAAGTGTCATGATAGGTTCCCCATTCTCAAGTGGAAATCTCTCAAGACAATTAACATATATACAACACTAAATAAACTTATTTTGTTAGACATACACACATGCAAACACATACACGCACAATCAGATATATGTACAAATTAAAATGAAAGAAGAAAAGGTCAGGAATATCAGAGAGAGAGAGAGAGAGAGAGAGAGAGAGAGAGAGAGAGAGAGAGAGAATTAGGAGGGGAGAGGTTGAGGTGAAAGTGATATAAACACATTACTCATGTGTGAATTGTAAAAAAAAAAAATAATTGTGAAAGAAAAGAAAAT
This sequence comes from Montemys delectorum, assembly GCA_019843815.1. Lineage (NCBI taxonomy): Eukaryota > Metazoa > Chordata > Mammalia > Rodentia > Muridae > Montemys > Montemys delectorum. The sequence continues at coordinate 21,829 of JADRCD010216402.1, forward strand.
ATCTCAAGTAACAAAGAAACAAAACTGAACAAAAAGTAGAGATAAAATACTTGTCCTGGGAAGCAATTTACAGAGGTATTCTTCACTGTGAAGCGTTAGTACTGAATGTTGTATCATTAAATTGCTTTGCACAGGAATTATGTTAACACAATTTTAAAGCAATTTTCCATTAGGAAACCAATTTCCACTTAAGTGAGGAAATCAAGCCCCAGCTTGATTGTTATTGAGAGAAGGATTAGGCTGTCAAATCAGATGGATCTGTGTGAACATGGTATTTTTGCTCAGCCAAATACTGAAATTATTGGAGTGCAAAAGAACCCCACAATAATAAAGTTGTATTCTCAAAGAAGCATCAAAGGAGACTTGGCTCTTGTCTTTCGTCAAAGTAGAGTTTGCAATGATTGTCTTAATCTGTTTTAGAAAACACTATCCAACAGCATCTAATTCATCCTGTTGACTTGAAAATTACCTTTTGACTATACTGAATGAACAACAACCACTTATTGTCTATGTTGGCTTGTATAGATTGTTTTTCATATTGCTTGTCCATACCTTTCAGTATTACATTGGTTTATCTCCACAGTCTTAGTTTGATTTGATACTTTCATGGTTTGTAGGTAATTTTAGGAAACCAGTTGTAGTCATGGGATATAGTTTTATTCTTGGATTTTTTCATAAACACAGCTTACTTCTCCAGCCTCTTATTTCCTATGTTTGTCTTCAGTTCTGTGTCAAGGTAAATATTCAATACATGCCTGCAAAGTCGGTGAATGGTTTTTGGTCTGTGAAGTTTAAAAGTTTCCTGTTTGTGAACTGTACAGATGAAAATATAATAATTTAATGTCTGAATATAACAGTTTATTGAAATTGAAGTTTTCAATGGTTAGATAGGTAATTTGAAAGGAATATAGTAACAGGTGTAGTACCTCAGTTCCTAGATAATAAAATTTTGTACTACCAGTATGAGGTGTTTTATACTCAAAATACATAATCTGGCAATTCTTACAGCCTAGAGATTTTAATTAAACATCAAGAGTGTGGAAATACATTGAGATTAATTATACTGTTGTACACACACACACATATATATATATTATATATCACTGACATATGTGTATATATGACTCTGTGATATCATTATTAGCACTCAAATGTCATAAAACTAGTCAATATTATATTAAATTTTTATCCCGTGTGCTGTGGGCTGAAAGCCTGTGCCCCTTCGGCTCCAGGGTATCTGGCAGTGGGGATTTGGTGTTAATTAGACTATAAAGTATGGCCCATAAGAAATAAATTAATGCCCTCATAAAAGGAGGCTGAAACATGAGGTCTACTTGACCTGAGAGAGATGGCTACTTGTAAATTAGGAACTGGAGCTTTGTCTATCCAATCTCTATAACATTTGTTACCTAGCAGCCAGAACTAGCAAAAACTCGAATGAGCTCCTTGCACGCATTCTCTATGCTCACTTGGAATTTGTCAGGTCTGGTACACATATTTCAGAAACTGTTTCACTATAGACTCAGAGTCATCAGTTTGGTCTAACTTCAAAAGTGAAGTGCACTGAAGACAGGACTCTGGTTCTCAAACACTCAGCTTTCCTGCCATGCCTACAGAATTGTTAGCATTCAATACGTGACTGTGTCATAGACTGGCCTGATACTTTACCTTCTCTTTGGTGATGGTCATTTCACCCTTTCTCTGTCAGTCTGTCTCTGTTTCTCTCTCTGTCAGTCTCTCTCCCTAACCAAGCCACCTGGTGTGTGTGTGTGTGTGTGTGTGTGTGTGTGTGTGTGTGTGTGTATGTGTGTAAAACAGCAGTCACATCTATCTCCAGGAAGGACTGTATAGATTATAGATGCCACATTTTATTTCTTTGAGCTCAGGAAGAAACACCGTTTCTTTTCCTTTGCATGGATTTTTAAGATTGAATTCTTAGTGTAGTATAAAGCCTAGAAAGCAAAACCTACAATTTTTAAAAGGAATAAGTATAAGCATCAAAATAATCTTTGCGTGGTTGAGTAGGCAGATTTTCAAAGAAATATATTATCATAATAACAAGTAAGGTTTAGAGCTCAGGAGACATCCGGTGTAACACTAGAAGTGCTGATTGCTAGTGCTTTGGCTCTTTAGACTGAGTGTGTTCATCAGAACAATAAAACTCTTAGAAAACTGAGGACCATTGCAGTCACACATTGTATAATTCTACTATGTCCTTCACCACTCTGGTGTTTAAAAGAAGGATCCAAACCTGGGTTGAACTGTCTACCTTTAGTATTGTACTTGCTTTAGAATGTATTTTGCCAGTACTTAAAAAATGAAGTATAGTGTATGCATACTTTCCTACCGCTGCCAGACTCTACATCAACTTACTCTTGATAGTGTTATGCCCAAAGTATCACATCATATGTCAAGGGGTGGGCCTTTCTGTAACATATTTCACACTATCACAGCAATGCGTTTTCAGTTACTTATGTCAGTGCTAAGGTGTTAGTCTAGGTTTTAAAGTGTCCTCGGTTTCCTTGAGTGAAATGGAGCTTTGCGTGCCTTTAAACATGTATTGGAAAGTATATATCTTACAGTAAAAATTGTGGGTAGGTGACACCTGTCAGTAATGAGAAATGCATCTTTCTGCAGGTCATTGAAATCCGAGACATGTCTCTCTAAGTACAATTAATTAAAAGCTTTTAAAAGATTTTGTTTCTCAGTAGCAAAGTCAGACCAATGCTTGGTATTGTATCAATGCAGTGGTAATTTATTATAATACTCAGCAAAACATCAAGGAAACTTGCTAAAGATTACTAATTAAAGGATTTACTTAAGTATGAATGCCTTATGAACTTATGTCTGAATCACACACTATTGGTGCTAGTAAATATGCTATTCCTGTAGTGACATAATAAACTGAAGTGACTAATACACTTTGCTGGTATCTAGTCAGTCAAATACAGAAGTACTGATTTATTATGAAAGAATAGTTTTTGATCTTGGCATAGAAGTATTTATTGCTCTTTGAGTAGCAACCTCAAGTCTATGTTCTCTCTAATCAATGAAAACAGTTAAGGATTGAAGTGTAGCCTCAGTGTAATCTATACAACAACTTGAACAAATCCTGAAAATACTATGTAAACAAATGAAGGAAATTCTATGCTGTGACTTGTCAACAGATGTAACTAAGGGCCGAAGTTTGTAAAAGGATGGAAGCAGGAGGAGGATCACTTCAAGGGGGCAGGCAGCAGGGGGCGTGGATCACTTCAAG
>JADRCD010216403.1:0-22233 GCA_019843815.1 Montemys delectorum
ATATCTTTTCCAAACAAAAATAGTCCAAAAGTGTAACATTATTTTGTAATCTTTCAATGTATTGAGGAGAGTTAGGCAACTGAATTAGGCTCTTAATAATATTGTTTGAGCTGTGTGAGGAACATCTGTTCTCATTCCAATAACTTATTAGTGAAGAGAGGAGTGATTCACGGCTCTTTGGGGTATCTGGGGATAGGCACTCTGCTCTGGTAGATGCTTCAAGAGACAGCAGCAGCTCTTGAAGGTGTGTTGACGTCATTCTTTGTGAGCATTTTTCAAGTCCTGACATACCTGATGCTGTAATAACAACCTCCCCACCACCACCACTCTTCCAAAGACCCACATTTTCTAGTATCAGTATCAGTTTCATTAAAAAAAAAAAAAAATCTTAAAAAGTTTTGGGAAATATCAAGCTTGTGTGGCAGATATGTTTTCAAAAACATTGACAACCTGTATTTTACCCTTGGCAACAAATACTGTTATTTGTCTTTATAGTCATAACAGCTTACTTAGTTTTTGTTTGTTTGTTTTTTGTTTTGTTTTGTTTTGTTTAAGGAAAACTTTGCCACAGACTAGAATTAAGTAACAGTTTTGTATCTGTCACACTCCTTAAGATTTCTGTCTTAGGGAGAAAAGCAGTTCCTGTTCTCAGCCCCAGTGCTGACATTGCTGCTGGCTCCCGAGACTGCCTCTCCACAGCACGATTCTCTGTTCCATTACAGAGTAGCATGGAGATTTACTGAGAGCATCAGGGATGTGCTCAGCTGGCGGCCAGTCTTTTTCCTCTGAGTAGAGTGGCCACAAAAACTGAAAGACCCTCCCATTTTTCTCCTCAGTAGTACTGTTGACATCGTGTATTTCTGCACTAGAGGGTAGTTTAATCTCAAAGACCCCTTAGCAAGGCTTTGCATAGTGCTAGAAATAAACATATCTACAATGATAGATATGTTATCACACCTGTGCTTTATTTTGTTGACTATCTGCCGTGTGGTTCTTAACTACTTAAGCTGTAACAAGAGTGATTGGTAAACTGAATTGTTTAGTTCATGTAAAGCTGCTTTGGTGAACCTTCAGTACCACATATTTCTGGTTACTACCACATTGGACAGCATGAGGCTTATGATCCACACACTTTGAAAACTGTATAGTTTACCATTCTTACTGAATTATGGTTTTGATGCTAGCAAAGTGGAATGACACATTCTGTGTCACACCAGCTAACTTGGTTCTGATGCAGCTACCAACTTCTCTGTGAGCCTTTATGGAGTCCTATTACAGAGTATAGTAAAGATAGGAATTTGAAAATACTTTACTTAGCATAGGCTTTAAATAGTTGTTTAACTAGTGAATAAACACATTGAGACACATTTAGTCACTTCAGTTATCACTGGGGAGAGGAATGAGAGTGGGCAGACCTTTTCTTTTAAGATGTGTGTGCCTGTGTCTCTGTCTACAGTGTCAGGCTTGGCAACAAATGCTTTACCTACTACTACTCCATCTCATTAGCCTATGAGCAGACTTTTTTGACACAGGGTCTCACTATGTAGTACTAGGAGACATGGAATTTACTTTGTAGACCAGCTAGCCTAAATTTGCAGAGATCCATTTATCTCTGCTTTCCAAATACTGGGATTAAAGGCATGTGCTTGCCACACCCAGCATGAGCAGACTTTTTTTTAGATGAGGTCTTTCTCTGGATAGGTCAGGCTGCTCTTCTTCTTTTACCTCCCAAATACTGGAATTACAGCATATCCTGTTAAGTCCCACATGTCAGCAGGCCTTTTCTGTGAAAGGCCTAGGTGATATTTCAGGCTTCATACATCATAAGGTCTCTGTTAAAACTAAACACCTCAATATGCAAATGAGAACATGGTTTCGTGCCAATAAAAGCTTTATTTTTTCTTCTTTGAAACTAAAACTTGAATTCAGTCTTCATGTGTCATGAAAAAAACTTGTCCTGGTCATTAAAAAAAAGGTAAAGACCTTGCTGGGTGGTGGTGGTATACGCCTTTAATCCCAGCAGGCAGATCTCTGTGAGTTAGAGGCCAGTCTAGAGAAAGTTGCAGGACAGCCAGAACTACACAGAGAAACCCTGTCTCAAAAAACAAAACAAAACAAACCATTTTAGACCATTTTGAGGTCTTGACTCATAGACAGTGCAGAGAGCTTGCCAGATTAGGGGGTTTTTTTGTATAAAAAATCTAAGGGCCTGTGGAGATTGCTTAGCAGTTAAAGTACTTGATGCATAAGCAGCAAACATGGGGACTTGATTTCAGAGCTCCCACACTCCATGTAAGTGACAGGTGGGAGTCTTGGCTTGACTGTATACTTCTAGTGCTCAGGAGGTAGAAGAGAAGGGGTCCCAGGAACAAGCTTGCTATCCAGACTAGCCACTCCTTTAAGTACTGAGTTGACTTAACAGAAACTGACTGAATAAAGTGAAGAGCAATCAAGAAAAAGACGGTGTCATATGAATATATACGCATATACATGAAACAAATTACTCAAGGATACCAGATGTAGTTAGGCATGGTGACACATGCCTTTAATCCTGGCACCGGGAGACGGAGGCAGTAGAAAAATGAGTTCAAAGCCACCTTGGACTATGTAATTAAATATAGCTATGTTATACTGAGACCCTGTCTCAGAAGATGTTACAGCTACAAAATATACCAAAAAAAGAAAAGACAGCCAGGTGTTCCCTCCAACTCTTTTGTGAACAGAAGAATGAAGTTAGCAGAGAAAAGAATATTCATGTATTCACAAGGCTACTGCAGGTATATCTGCATGACTGAGTGGGCCAGCTTGAGTGTTGCTGAGTGCCTGGGATGTTTTTATAGGGTACCTTCCATGCTCATCTAACCCTGAGCCAATTCTACAAAGGTCACAACAGCCAGGTGTCCTGCAAAAGAGGCAGTGTCTATAACAAAGCGCTCAAGAGACCTGGCTCTGTAGGGAAAAAACTATGCGGATTTGGTCCCTCTGTTTACATGTCTAAAGTGAGGATGTTGAGTTTAACTTTTTAACTTTTCACATAAGAAAAGCAATGAGGTAAAAATTCTAGAATTTGACAAGTTAGATAGACTCCCAAGTAGAAAAGATGACAGATAAACGCCATGGCCCAGCTGGAATGTTTGTCTCACTATGTATACCCCCACCCCACTTGCCTTTTATTCCCCGCCCCCCATGACAAGGTTTCACTGTATAACCCTTGCTATCATGGAACTCGTTCTGTAGACAAAGCTGCCCTTGAATTCACAGAGACCCACCTGCCTCTGCCTCTGCCTCTGCCTCTCACTATGTATTCTTGATTGGTATGGCCTGGCCTCAGTATGTACACTAACAGAGATTTGCCTCTGCCTCGAATGCTAGCGTTAACACTGAGTTTGCACCATTTATAACACCAAGTCATCAGAACTACTTTGACATATGTCTTTGTGTTCAGTTTCTTTTTGGAAGAAAAGCTAAGGGTTATGACACACTAAGCTGCACCCTAAGGACTGGAATAGGTTATGTTCCCATGCCATGCAGACTCAGTTCTTCTGACTGTCTCATCTTAAAGGCAGCCATCTTATTTTGAATTTTTTGTTTATTTTTAATTTTTAAAATTGTTTGCTGGCTCACTTTGAGACAGAGTCTCACTCTGTAGCTTAAGCTGGAATTATAGGTGGGATGGTAACACCAGAGAAGGTAGGAAATATGATGGTAAGAGGTAAGAGCAGTGGCCACTGATAGTGGAGAAACACTATCAGACTTTTAGAAACTTCCTTTTTTTTTTTTTTTTGGTTCAGTGATTGTTTACATTTGTGTATGAGGGTACATTAGATAAAGGCTTATCTATCTCAGGTAAGTTGAATTCAGGTGAGTTGGCTCAGGTGAGCCAAGGATAGAAAAGCATCCCCAGAGGATTCACAAAGGTCCCTGCAATGAAATAGTTGTATTTATTGCCCAATTTGACCAGGGGAAGAGAGTTGGGAATTAGTTTTGTTCTTTTATTCTAGCAATATTTGAAGATTGGAAATTTTTTGTTTGTTTGTTTTAAGATTTATTTATTTAATGTATGTACACTGTAGCTGTCTTCAGACACCACAGAAGAGGGCATCAGATCTCATTACGGATGGTTGTGAGCCACCATGTGGTTGCTGGGATTTGAACTCAGGACCTTCAGAAGAGCAGTCAGTGCTCTTAACTGCTGAGCCATCTCTCCAGCCCAAGATTGGAAATTTTTGTTGAAACAAACTCCTCAGTGCTGTGTTTTGTCTTAGGGACAGATTTAAAGGCCCCATTAATGTGTTTAGATACCAAAACTTAGACCTCGACAGGCAGTGGTAGCTCATGCCTTTAATCCCAGCACTTGGGAGGCAGAAGCAGGCGGATTTCTGAGTTCGAGGCCAGCCTGGTCTACAGAGTGAGATCCAGGACAGCCAGGGCTACACAGAGAAACCCTGTCTCGAAAAACAAAAACAAAAAACCAAAAACCTTAGATTTCTAGTTCAAGGAGTCTCATGATAATGAAGTGCCAGAGTACTTGAAAGGATTGTGCTGGGAAGTAGAAGCCACTAGGCACATAGGTTAAATGTGGCAATGGTTGTGTCTGAACACCCATTTGTGATTTCTTCTGCTGTTTTCTCCTTTTAGTCTTTAAACCCGAGGAGCTACGCCAGGCACTTATGCCGACTCTAGAAGCACTCTATCGACAGGACCCAGAGTCTTTGCCTTTTCGTCAGCCTGTAGATCCTCAGCTCCTAGGAATCCCAGTAAGTTAATATGAAAACTATGTTAGAGTATCTATGGTTTTGTGTCTTAAATTTGAGTAAAATAAACCAGGTAGTCGTGGCGCACACCTTTAATCCCTGCATTTGAGAGGCAAAGGCAGCTAGATCTCTGAGTTTAAGGCCAGCCTGGTCTACAAAGTGAGGTCCAGGACAGCCAGGGCTACAAAGGGAAACTCTGTCTCAGGGAAAAAAAAAAAAGAAAAAAAAAAAAAAAGAAAAAAGTAAAAGAAAAAAAAAAATGATGTAAAATAACCTTGCTCTGAAGTTGATTTTTCTAATATAAAAGTCAGTGTCTGTCTGTCAGCAGTTACTGATGGATCAGAAACACTTGCTAGAGCTCAAGCCCACTTACTTCATAGCACAGAGACCCATATATTTGAGTCTTTGTGTACAAGTTTTATCTAAAAGAATTGGTTTGAAGAGTTAAAATGTCAACTATGCTATCCATATCAATTCCTATCTGCTATCCCTGGAGACTTGGAAAGACATGTGCCCCCACAGGCCCTGATGAGCAGTAGTTTCAGTTGGTTGTATTTTGTTTATGTAGACCAAAGGGAATCTGGAGAAGTATACAGTTTAACTCAATAGTTAAAATTCTCATTTTCATTAAAAATAGGTTCTGCTAATCTTTTCACTCTTTTTTCTTTAGCTTGCCTTTGCAGTAATTTAATTACATTTGCTCTTACCAGTTGCCATGTTAATGACTTAAAACAGTGGAATATTTGGGATTATTTTCAGTTCCATTTTTTTTATTCTTGGAAACAAAATGTCTAGTATTTTCTGGTTTTATTGTTAAAACTTTTTGGGATCCACTCATGGGGTTGACTTTTTTTTTTTTTTTAAAGGATTATTTTGATATTGTGAAGAATCCTATGGACCTTTCTACTATCAAACGAAAGTTGGACACAGGGCAATATCAAGAACCCTGGCAGTATGTGGATGATGTCTGGCTTATGTTCAACAATGCATGGCTATATAACCGGAAGACGTCCCGGGTATATAAATTTTGCAGTAAACTTGCAGAGGTCTTTGAACAAGAAATTGACCCTGTCATGCAGTCTCTTGGATATTGCTGTGGACGAAAGGTATAGTATTTCTGGAAATCCAACTTTCCTGTCTAATCCAGCCAAGTTAGTGTTGGAAGTTCTAGGGCATACTGTTGTCTTTGGGTTTTTTGGGTGTTGTGTTTTGTTTTGTTTTGGTATTTTGAGACCGTCTTTCTCTATGTTGTCCTTGGCTGTTGGAGCTGGCCTTGAACTCAAAGAGATCCACCTGCCTTGGCCTCCCAAGTGCTGGGACTAAAGGTGTGTGCCACCACTGCCTGGCTAGTGTGGTCTTTGTAACAGTTGACTTCCTGACATGATGTCATGGTCAAAGTGAAAGGAACTCCCTGGGAAGGCTGACTGCCCTGTGCCCATTGCATCTGTCTGTAGTACCTAAAACCAGAGCTACACCAATTCTGTCACATTAAGTCCAAAAATGTCCTGAAATAGTTATGAACATTTTTAGAATTTACCTTGTATTCTAGTTAACAACCAGCTGGGTCCAATGCCATAATATACTGGAATACTTGAGGATGGTAAGTTGAATATATGTTTAGTATTTTCTTGTTGTCTTTGCAGTATGAGTTCTCCCCACAGACTCTGTGCTGTTATGGAAAGCAGCTGTGTACAATCCCTCGTGATGCCGCCTACTACAGCTATCAGAACAGGTAAGCACCATGCAGGGTCTGCAGTCCAGAGCAAATGGAGTTGTTAGGGCAAGGACTATGCATGTGACCATAGCTTGTATATGTTATAATTCCCTGAAGTTCCTATAAAAAGTGCTGCAGTTTCTGTAGCTCTTAGTCAGTCAGGTAGGCCCTTGGTTTCCTGATTTTAAAGCATAAATTTGCAGGGCATGGTGGTGCATGCCTTTAATCCCAACACTTGGAGGCAGAGACAGGCACATCTCTATGAGTTTGAGGCCAGCCTTGTCTACGTAGTGAGTTCCAGGACAGGCCAAGGTTATGTAGAGATACCCTGTCTGGGAAAAAAGGCAAACATCTATAATGAAAAATTGTAATCTTACTTTAGTCTGAAGCTATAGCTCTGTAGTAATTACACTGTAACCAAGAAGCTAAAGTTAAAACTCACCTTGGAAAAGCCTAAAATGACTTTTAAGATACTCACAAGATAGAAAGTTGTATTTTATTCTACAGCAAATGCTTATCTACATCACTTGGCTTTGCTGGTCTAGTAGAAAAACTTATTAGTTGAGAAAGAAAAAAAGAACCCAAGAATATTCTTTTCTAACACTGCATCATTAGGAATGTCTGGTGTTCTTTATTGAGTTCAAGAATAGCTCCCCTGTTGGGCTTGTTTGTAAACCTGGTACCCCATTAGTTGGAAGGCGAGGCAAGAAGGAGAATTTTGAGTATGAGGCTGGTCTGAGATAGCAAGGCACTGATGTGGGGGGTTTTTTGTTTGTTTGTTTTTTGGGGTTTGTTTTTGTTTGCTTTAGAGAATACTTTTGTTGGAGAGTGATAGGCCTTCCTGAAAAATAATTGCCGTCCTTTCGGAATGTGAAGGTGATTATACTAGAGATCTCCCCCTTACACAGAGGAACAGTAAAATAATAATAATTCACAGATAATTCTGTAGTTTGGATCTTATTTTGAAAATTAAATTTCTACTCGTTTATCTGTTTTTTTGCTAAAATGAAGTTGAAATTAAATTCCTTTTCATGGGTTCTCTTCGGAGACCTCTGTGGCTGCAGCACTGGGGGTCTTCATGGTTAAAGTCAGCACTGTTGAGCCAGAGGTGAGAACCAGCCTCTGTGTGCCCACTGGGGGCTTCATGCCTATTCTCTGTTTTAGGCTTTAGCATTGCATCAGGGTTTACTGCTGTGGATATTTATCCCTTTTCTTATTTGGGCCATAATAATAAAAAGCGGGCTGTTTATTTGTTCAGAGGTACGTACGTATATATGCCTGACAAGTTTGGAATTTTGAAATTTTTTTCTCAAGTGTGTTTTTTGAGTTATGCTCATAATTTTTTTTCCTTCCTTCCTTCCTTCCTTCCTTCCTTCCTTCCTTCCTTTAGTATAAAGTTTATTCAGGGCATGGGGAGGGGAGTTGAGAGAGTATTAGAAACAGAGAAAGGCAGAGAGAGTAAGTAGAGGAGTAGAGGCTGGCATGAGCATGTGGAGAGGGAGGGAGAAGGGGGTAGGGGAAGGGGCAAGAAGACAGCGAGAGCAAGAAGGCAAGAGAGCAATTTAAAAATAATAATAATAATAATAATAATAATAATAATAATAATAAGTATCTCCATGATGGCTCCTATGCAAATGTTTTTTCCCAAAAAAGAACTTGATGTTAGAGCATTTGTCGTCAAGCTTGATGACCAAAGAGTCTGATCTCCACTCTTACATGGTAGAAGGAGACTACTGACTCCCTTGAGTTCCCTCTGATCTCCAGTGCACATGTGGACACACAAATAATTTAAAAAGGAAGACTGTAAGCCTTGTATGACTGACCCTCCTGACTTAGGTCACCTCTATTAAGAGGCGCAGTGTGAGCAGCCTGTGCTACTGAGCACTCCTCCTAAGTCCAGTGGTTTTTTTTGAGGGTGGTACTGTGAAGGCTTTGGTTTATCTGTGGTCTGTGGTGGTGATGGGTTTACTGCTATGAATAGAATCCAGGACATTGCTCATGCAGTGCCACCCTCAGCATTTCAATAGAACAATTTTAAGATAAAATTGAAAAGGATACCATAACCCTCCATAACGGGGTTCTGCCATAGTGACCATACACATACAGGACTTCTGTCCCCTCTTAGCACATTTCATGGTGTATCAAATTTAACCTTGTCCAAGATACAGGCTTAGTAGTGTCCTCCCTAACAGACTTAGGCCTATCTCCAATGGAATAGCACATAGGCATGTACTTTGAAGACCATTGCGATCTGTATAAAGTTGTTTTGTTTTATTTTGTTTTGTTTTGTTGAGACAGGGTCTCACTGTGTAGCTGCAGAGGACCTCAGACTTGATCTTCTTGCCTTGGTTTCCTGGGTGCTAGGATTACAGGCAAAGACCACAACACCTGGCTTTAGAGTTACAAGATTGTATGGATTAGTATTAATTATGCCCTGAAAAATACTGTGCCTGATACTTTTTTAGCTAGCATAATTTTGATCTAGAAAGAAAACAAGAAACTACTCATTTTAAATGTCTGGGCTCTTGAATCCTTTGACTGTTAATAGATGCTTAGTAATGCTGCTTCTGATGACTACACAGGCCTGAGCCCATCCACTGAGGTTAATTGAACTGATAGCCATGATCAGGAAAAGTTCAGTGTTAAGGACAAACCAGAATGATTCTGGAAGTCCTAGAATGCCCAATTTTATTTTTGTGAAGAACTCCACTTTTACTGAACAAAAGTGATGTGTTTTTCTTAAATGAAAATATATGAGTCGTATCCTGTATCTGATACATTTCAAAAGCTTTTACCATTCCTTCTGTGCTCTTAGAATGAAGAATATAAATTAATACTCTATAATTCGAAGAAAGGAGTGGCCAAGTTTTGTGATGAACGTTCTAACTAATTGCTTTTAATGTTTTAAAATAAACTGTGAGCACTGTTGTGTTCCAATAAATAGTTGTTTTGTCACTTGTGCTAAAGTTTTAGACACTTAAATCAGTAAAACACAACATTCAAACAAGTAAAATTCTTAATGTTTATGCTAGTGTATGATTACATTTTCACTTGTTTCTACCCTTTTAAAAATTGAAAGTAGCTTTTAGGAACCTGTTACAGCTTTTCTTTTCTTTTTTTTTTTTTTTGTTTTTTGAGACAGGGTTTCTCTGTGTAGCCCTGGCTGTCCTGGAACTCACTCTGTAGCCCAGGCTGGCCTTGAACTCAGAAATCCGCCTGCCTCTGCCTCCCAAGTGCTGGGATTAAAGGCGTGCACCACCACGCCCAGCCCTGTTACAGCTTTTCTAATAAATTATCTGAAGATAATGTGGAAATTAGCTATGCATAACTAAATACTGATAGAGTTCTTAAAACAATCTGCATTTGAAAAAGTCATACATCAAACTACCCTCACAGCAAAACCATATAGTTACATGTGCCAACCTAGCAACCCAGATTGTGTATTATCATCGGATTACATGAAATACTTCTCCTTGGTGGTTCCATATTCATCACAGTACTTCCTTCACACCAGGCAAAATGTTTTCCAGCCTACTAGTGGTTAAAAGTGAACCTCTGAACCTTTATTTTTAGGGAAAATAAAGTATAAACTCAAAGTAAGACAGTCTGCATTGGCATCTGTTTTCCAAGACCAGACTTGTTTCCTCGTCTTTAGAAGATGCCTGCCATGCACTACCCTCCTCTCAGGGAAGCTTGTGAAGGGAGGCCATGGGCCTCCTCCTCACCTTCATGCCCAGGCTTGATTATCTGGAATTTCACTGCTAGTGCTTGGGACACATGGAAGAGTCTTAACCCCATCCCTTAAACTTTGTGACCTTGAGATGCTCAGGAGTGGGCCTTGGTCGAGTACCTTAGAGAGCTTAGGTTTCCTTAGCCACTCTTGGGGCTGTCTCTTAATCATCAGTGCCTCTTTCTGCATTAGTTTCCACCACTGGAAAATGATGGGTTCATATTCTTGTGTCCTGAATGTTGCTAGGCTTTAATGATTGACTAAAATAGCTGAGTTTTTCCAGGTTTTTAAACTCGAGACTCAGTTGTGACTGTGGTTGTTTCATTCCATACTGCAGAGCGGTCCTTGTGGACCCCAGTAGGACGTTTGCTTCTAGAGTGAATAGATTGCTTTGTTTCTAACAGTGAAATTCTTGGCTTGAGAGAATGTCGGCTCTATACCATGTCCTGCTGTATGTGGAAGGTTTTCTTAATGATGTGTAAGAATATTTACAAAATAGTAAATGACACAGACAATGCTATGGTTTATTAAAAAAAATATACAAAAGTGCTGTCTGTCTGTTCCTACTCAATTTAAACTTGTCTGGCAAGAAATTATTATTAGCTCAGTTATCTGCAGTGAATCTGCCCTGTTTATCAACAGAATGTGAAAAATTGGATAACCTTGAGATATGAATGCTCTGAATGAAGTTTTATGTTTTAAATTGGCTGCATGTGTCAGTTAGTGAAGTCTGTGGACAAAATGCTTGATATTTTAATGACGACAAAAACTGGGACTTGTGGGGGCCTCTCCTCATGTCTCATGGCTCATTGTATAGCTGAGTGAGTGATGAAAGGAGTGAATGAGCATGCCGGTGAGTGGTGACTGAGTCATTGAGTGAGCAGTTACTGCGTCTCGCTCTGCACTAGGACTCAGCTCAGTACTCTAAGTCTCATCAGTGTCCCTAATACTAATCCTCCTTGGCATCTCGTAGATGTAGTTTTGAGCTAAACCTGCATTTGATTGTACTGCTGCTGCTAGCTTATGCTCATCTTTTTGCCTGTGTAATTTATTTCCATTCAGCTTGTTTATTTTATAGTATTTGTGTGCTCATCTTGTTTTATGCAGAATCCACCTGCTTTTTGTTAACTTCTCATTCATGTCCTTTCCAAACATTTAATAGTCTTTATTTTTAATTGTATTCACTTACCAGCATGAGCCCAGGCTCTATATTATTATCATACAAGAAATTGGGATGGAGAATTTTTCAAATGCAGATTGTGCTATTTAAAGATTAACTCTCTAAATTTGCTTAACTTAAATTGCAGAACAGTCATTCGCCATATATCTCAAGATGAATGATTGGTCCTCGTACCAAAATTCATATCAAAGCCTAGAAATGAATCAAACTTTTCAAATTGCTTATGGGTTTGCATATATTGTATTGTTTATACAATATATCAGTTTTTCTATGTATATCTTTATTAATAAATGGCTGGAAAGTCTTTGACCCTGACTGCATTTCTGTTAAGTGTTTGTCTAGAATGTGGATTTGGTTTCATTTGTATTGTAACATAATTATTAACTCAGTGATTAATATGAGAAAAATAACAACTACAAAAAAATGGTTCTGGGTGCTCAACATTGTCACACATTGAAAGATCTGGCTTAATACTGGAAATAAAACTTCTGACGCTGTCAAACATAAAATTTCCGTTTTGAAAACTAAAGCTATTCCAGTTTAACTTGCTTTTTAAAGACTTTTTTCTCATCCTGTTGTTGAAAGAAAAATATTCTATTTTAAACCCTGGCTCAATATTTGATTTTTATATCAAAATTCAGATTTCTAAATTTAGGCTCCATGCAATCCTAGTATTCACTCCTTGAAAGCATTTGCATCTTGGAGCCGGATCAAACCTGTCGTTGTTAGTGATGATGGCCTATGATGCGTGCAATGAGACCGAATGCTAATCAATGCTTTGCCTTGGCTTTCTGCTCTGTGTTGTCTGGTGTTTGCGTCTTACCTCTGTGTCTGTGCTATTTGTCCCCTTCCCTGTTCTCTAATTCTGCCCTTCCCCACCTGCCCCTGTTCCTTTCATTGTCCTCACTGACCCATCAATCAACCAACAACGCCCCCCCTTCGTCGTGGTGCTCTGCCCTGCTCTGATTGGTGGCTTCGTTGCTTGGGTGGCTGTATGTTGTGATGGACCAGTTCACCCAAGTATGGCCTTCTTGCTGACAGGTATCATTTCTGTGAGAAGTGTTTCACAGAGATCCAGGGCGAGAATGTGACCCTGGGTGACGACCCTTCCCAACCTCAGACGTAAGTATGATCTTGTCGTCCTTCCTTATGTTCATGACTAAAGAAGAAGCCAGAATATACCATTTTGAGTTTTGTACAATTTGTGTTTTCTTCACATTGACTATATACCCACATTTACTATAAACTGGTTGCATGAACACAAGACACTTGCACTTCAAGATCTAGGTATCAGCCAACAGCAACACCGATTCTCCATCTTGCTCCATTAAAGGCAGAATTAGTTCAGTTAGTCCTTGACCTTCCTATATCTCACTGACAAGCAGATTTTTTTTCAGAGTGATGGGTAACCTTTGCTTGAAAAATGTTAACCTCCTATCTAAGAAGCCAGGCAGCCTTGTCCACAGAAAATAAGTTTTATATACATATCACCAACACCACCTTAAAAAAACCATTTGGAGTTAAACTTAACCTTTTAAACCTGTGGTCTTTTTAAGCAGCTGAGCTAATGCTATGCACATTTTCTAGTATAATGTAGTATATATAAATTAACATACATATATATTCATTTGAAGGAAATGATACTATATATATCATTCCTTGCTGGTGGTCTGACTCTTGCTTCCTAGCTGCATCCAGCATGTATGTTAACTCATTCCTACATAATATCTGATTACCTTATGATAACGTTCCTTTTGAGTGTCAGCATAACCAAGCCATAACAAGAGAATTGAAAACCAAAGTGTACTCGACTTTTATGAAATACCCAAAGGCCTGCTGGTCTGTCCATCTATCTGCCTTTAGCCTGCTGGGGCATTTTACAGTTCTCTTTTTCTACATACTAAGTTCCCTAATCTTCCATGTTTCTGATCATGTTGGAAGTCTGGTTCCAGAGTTACTAGGTCTCAAAAAGCAGGAAACATATGCTCCAAAAATAATTCATTACCCTTGTCATCTTAATTCTTTGGTCTAATTGGAGTTAATCATTGAATTGTTGGAGGTAGGACTGGGAGGCTAATCAATAAGTGCTAAGGTTCAATTAGATACCAGCAAAAGCTGTGGCGTACTCTTGCACAGTATAGTGACTGTAGATAGCAGTTATATGTTATACATTTCAAAAAGCCTACAAGGAAGGATTTTGAAAGTTTTTTATGCACTCCTCCCCCAAAGGTAAGTGTTGGAGGTAGTTAGTATGTTTAGCCTAATTTAAGAGTTACACAGTGTGCACAAGTGTCAGATACCATGTACTATATCATTGATATCTCCAACTTAGAAAGTTTTTGTATGTCACGTAGAATAAAAACTGCAAGAAAAGGGCAGTATGATGAATTGATAGGTATAGACACTTTTCCTTGCAAGCCTGGCAACCTGAAATTTATCCCTGAACCTACACGAAAGTTGTTTCCTGATCTCCACACAAGCACTGTGACATAAATGTGCACACACACACACACACACACACACACACACACTCCTCTTTTTCTCAAGAAACAACCCCCAAAAAAAGGTTATATAATTGCATATATCAGAAGTAATTCACATACACTCAATTGAAACCCAAATATTCCACCCTTAAAGTGGGACATCCTCAGTGGATGCCTACCTTGCATTAAGGGTATGTTGCCATTCCGCTGTGGTCTTAGTCCAATTTAGCAGCTATTGGCCATATGAACTTGATGAAAATAAACATGTTTAAATCTCAACACAGTTTTGTTGTCATATACAGATGAATCTTAATTAAATCTTAGAGTAAAGCTAATAGTTGTTGTAAACAGATATTCTTAGGGAAAAAAATTTTAGTAGAGGAATATATGTCAGTCCATTAAGATTTTTCTTTTTTCTTTTAAATAAGGACAATTTCCAAGGATCAATTTGAAAAGAAGAAAAATGATACCTTAGATCCTGAACCGTGAGTACACACACATGCACACGCACACACACGCACCCACACACCTTTGTTTGTTTTTGACACAGGTTCGCTCTGTGTCTCTGGCTATGCTAAATTCACAAACCCTAAATGGCCTTTGCCTTGAAGAGTGCCGGGATTAAAAGTGTGCATTACTATACCTGACTCTTTTTTACCTTGAGTCTTAGATGAGGAAAGTCACTACCTATGATTAGGTTATGGGATAATAAAAATAGGGTTTCTTTTGGGAAGTTATCTAAAACTCAAAGTAGATTTCTCTGACATATTCTCCTATTGCTGGATTTTAATAGTGATAGGATTATGTGGGTGTTTTAGTTCTGTTGGATTATCTCGAGAGTTTGCTCATAATAGGCATCTTTAAGGACTGCTCAGTGTTACTCTATAACAAACAGGCAGTAACTTGAAATGCTAATACCATCCCAGAGAAATTCGAAAATGAAAACATCTTGGGACCACCATCTAAAAATCTGTCTTATGCCACTGTCTTCACTCATAAGAATGCTTCATTTTGCAAATTTTGATGTCTAATGGCTTTTAAAGCTCAGGACGGGTCTGAGACCTGCAGTAATTGCTTTGTTCTCTTGTCCCCAAATCCTAGCTCCAGAGAGGTCAGCTGCTATAATGGAATATGCTTTCTCTCCACCCATGCTACTTTTCCTTTGGGAAGGTTACTTCCTCTCTCCTGTCTAGTACCTAGGGACAGGATGAATGCTGGTGTGTGTGTGTGGAGATGTTCACACTACACACAGTTGTGCCGTTAGTGACAATTCAGTTTTGTTTCTGAGTCTCCATGTTATGTTGTCATGTTGTTGTCATCCCCAAACCCTACCTACCACCCCCATGTTAATGATGTGTTTATAGATATCATTGTTTGCCTAAATGTATCTATATACAGGACATGTGCCCTTGGAGGCTAAAATGGGTTGTCAGAGTTACAGCTGGCAATGAACCACTATGTTTGTTGGGAGGAGGTGAACTTGAGTCCAGTGTTCTTCACCCCAGAGCCATCTCTCCAACCCTTTTCATGTGGGTTTTAAGTTTCTTTCTGTAGCAACAGATGAATTCAGGCAGCTAGAGGCACGGTGTGCTTGGTTCCATAGGTGAAGGCTTTTAGCATTGGCACAGCAGCATCACCATTGGGATTGGCTTCCTGGAGTTGGTGATTCTTACCTAAGAGCAGGTGCTAGAAAGGGGGACATAACATTTTTAACATAAAGGAAGGAAAGAACACAAGATACTCAAAATTTACATGCCACAGGAATGATTGGCCAGTCATGCCTGATGGTAAAGATCTACTCCCATGGGATGTGGTGATAGGGGCACTTAATGAATTTCACCACATGTTTTGAGAAACAGTTTAGATCCTAGTGTTGTAGAAAGACCGCCGCAGTTAGGAGGCAGAGGCAGGCGGATTTCTGAGTTCGAGGCCAGCCTGCTCTACAGAGTGAGTTCCGGGACAGCCAGGACTACACAGAGAAATCCTGTCTTGAAAAGCCAAAAAAAAAAAAAAAAGAAAGAGAAAAAAGAAAGACCACCTCTACAACAGGGTATGGTAGTACTCCCCTACTCCTAGCAGTTGAGAAGCTGGGGCAGGATGGCTAACTAAGATTCTGTTTCTACAGAAAAACTTAGAGAGAGAGAAAGAAAGACTGACCCCTAGACCATTTGAATGGGCTTGTATGGGGAACATGAAGCATAAGATTTCAGTCTCCGGTCTCTAGGAACTCCTGGGGAGATTTAGGTGCAACCTAGACAAGAAGTCAGAGATCAAGGAAAACTGGACCTGCTGGAGGTAGAAGAGGTACTGTGAAGTAGAAGGCTCCATAGTAAGTGGGGTTTCATGGAGGGGATTGTCATAGACACATAACAGTTTGATATTTCTTTTCCTGACAATGGAGGGAAAAAGAATTGAATGGGCTATCTCTAGAGATAGGGTGAATCAAGAGAGTTACTTCACCTCAGCACAGAAGCTAACCAAGCTCACTTCAGAGATTGGTGATGCACTTGGTTGATGGGGTATAGCACTGGAGGAATGGAGTGAAGCCCATAAATGACCAAGTAGTGTATGGGGAGGGGACGTCCACCATGACTTTAGCTGGTTGTGACAACCAAGTTCTGCTGCCACTGTCCCAGTGTTCCATGTGGGTCCTCTTTCTAAAGAGAACTGCAGCAAGGAGGCTGATTAGGACAAACCATTGCTGGATGGTTGTATAGAAGAAACTGGACATTGTCAAGAGCATGGCTTCTCTCAAGGAAACTGGGATGCTTTCTGGTGCCCTAAATTTTCCTGCAATGTGGATTTCAGTAGCAATGAGACAGTAAACTAAAAAGCAAAAGGTTTGACCACTGGGTGGCTTGGTGTTGAGGGTTCCTATTGGAGTCTGCTCTTGAGAGTGATAAGAATGCTTTTGGAAGAGGCTGTAGCTAAATTGTGTAAGTGGCACCAGGAGACTGAGTGTACTCAGAGAAGCCTATCCACTTTCTGTGAGCACTGATGCTGCTGTCACCAACTAGAGCAGATGTTCCTGTGGTTCAGGTCGGTGCCCTCTAGCTACTTCTCCTTCCGTAGCTTTCTGGTGGAGGGTCTGAGAATTAGGAAAATACAGAAAATACTTCCCTGGCTTGTAAGCCCGTTTAGGTACTTGAAATTTACATAGAGAAAGAGTAGTCTTGAAGGGCGTAGTAATGTTAGAGTCACTGGACTGTGAAATATACTTTTATCATAGTAACTTTTAAAAATAAGATTTCAGGGGCTAGGTATGGTAGCACACAACTTTAATCCCAGCAAAGACAGGCAGATCTCTGTAAGTTTTAGGACCAATCTGATCTACAAAGTGAGTTCAGGACAGCCAAGGTTCTGTTTGTTATACAGAGAACCTCTGTCTGAAAAACAAACAAACAAACAAACAAACAAACAAGTTTTGCTTAATGGAGAAAGATCTTGCTATGGAAATGGGGAAACCTGATTTCAATCCCAAGAATCCAAATAAAGAATCATGGATCACGTGCTAAAGGCCAGGCTGGACTACATGGCCAGACCTCTTTTTCTCAGAAGAAAAAAAGTCGGGGGCCAGTTTTTGCCTAATAAAATTAACTAATATAGGTGACTGTTTAAAGCACATGTGGGTTACTCAACACATGCATGATGTCAGAGCTCCTAACAGCAGCTCAGACAACAGCGTATGCCATACATTCATGCTCCTGTTGGCGACTGTGGCTTTGTGGCTCCTCCTGTATAACTTGGTTTTCTTGTCTCTAGTTTTGTTGACTGCAAAGAGTGTGGCCGGAAGATGCATCAGATTTGCGTTCTACACTATGACATCATTTGGCCTTCAGGGTGCGTAATTTGTTGTTATCTCTGGGAAGGGGCATCAGCTGTGCATAAGTCATGCGGGAGGTGGCTGTGCTCCCAAGTCTCATTCATTGTCAGCAAGAATTCAGCAATTAAGGGATGTGGCAGTTGGTTTAATTCTTGTGTTTGCCTGCTTTACAAATTGTAGACTCCAAGCCAGTCTGTCTCCTCACTCTTTTCACAATGATATGATTTCAACTGCCAACAGAGTAGTTCAGTGCTGCATTTCACTGGTTTGGCAACATACACTATTGAGTATAATCTGATCACACCCATTATTTGTTGTGCAGTTTTGTGTGTGACAACTGCTTGAAGAAAACTGGCAGACCTCGGAAAGAAAACAAATTCAGTGCTAAGAGTAAGTTTACTGAAGATTTCTGTTTCCTGAATTGTGTGCTTTGAACTTCTTTAGAGTCTCACCTTTTTTGTAACCTCTCAATGTGAGGGAGTGGTCAGCATGTGTAAATTTTTGTAGTGCTTTGTACATTTTTCATTGGAGTCATTCAGCTTGATCCATTTATGATCAGCTCATGTTTTCAGTCACAGTTAAGCAAGAAAGTAGATTTCAGAAACACTAAGAGAGCATTTGCTGCCGGGTCCTTTTCCAGTTGCTCAGAAGCGAGATCCCTGTCCAGAAAGGACGCTGTCACAGGCTTTTGAGAGCTGTTTTCGGTTTTGAGCTGCAGGCTGTCTCCTATGGGGACAAAGCTTGCTGTCTTATAGTGTATGGGTGAGAATGAAGAGAATTTCCTTCAAGGATTTCAGCAAGAATGGTGGTCTTGTGAGGCCCTTTGGGCCCACACCTGTGCTTATCAGAATAGTCACTTAGCCCTGAACTGCAGTGAGCAGTTCTTGGGTGAGGCAGGATTACTGCCCTGGAGTCCTAAACTCCATTCTAGACTGCAAGTGAGCAAGGTAGAAGGGAACCCAACCATTGACTGGGCGAAGGGTCTGTCATGTTCCTTGTTGCTGTTAGAGTTCTTCAAGTTAGTTGTGGAGTCATAGGTAGTCTTCCTGTTGGCATCCATGAGATAGCCGCCTTCCACACAGAAGACTTCTGCTCGGCATAGGTCCAGGGCAGAGCCTGTCCCACAAGCTTCTGCTGAGGTACCCAGGAATTGAGGCAAAGGCCATGAATCCAGTGTCCTCAGTTTTGTCAGATTCTGGCCATCTTTGTGGCTCTCCTGTTGCTTCCTGTTAGAAATGGACAGATAAGTAGCTGACAAGAAGCAGAGTACTACCTAAGTCCTACATCTACTTTTCCTTCAGAAGACATTCATGTCACAGGATAGTGCTCTTTTGTTCTTACAAAACTGCTATTAGTCCTTGAAAGTAGCAGAAGTGAATAGCCTCCACAGCTCTGCCTAATCTTGTTCCTTCGAAACTGTTTTAGGGCTGCAGACCACACGGTTGGGAAACCACTTGGAAGACCGAGTGAACAAGTTTTTGCGGCGCCAGAATCACCCTGAAGCTGGGGAGGTTTTTGTCAGAGTAGTGGCCAGCTCAGACAAGACTGTAGAGGTCAAGCCGGGAATGAAGTCCAGGTTTGTGTTTGTTTCTTCATATCCTAAGCTGTGAGTAGACCCTACTCCTGTCCCTGTAGGACTCCAGATGTGACGGCCTTATACAGAAACTTTGTGGCAGCTAGCTTGTGACTTTGTTTTCTATTAGCAGAGATGCCACTCCCTTTCCTAAGAAACAGGACCAGAAAGAGCTGCCACACAGCTGTGAAACTGCTGTGGCTGCTGTTGCAGGAGGTTGCCAAGCCCTGAGCTCTTTTGCAGAGCAAGTTTAGCTCAGAAGCAGTTGGAACACACATGTGTAAACACCAGGCTTTGGCTCCTTCCAGGTTCGTGGATTCTGGAGAAATGTCTGAGTCTTTCCCATATCGCACCAAAGCACTCTTTGCTTTTGAGGAGATCGATGGAGTCGATGTGTGCTTTTTTGGGATGCATGTGCAAGAATATGGCTCTGATTGCCCCCCACCAAATACAAGGTAGTCGTCCATCTTCTCTGAATATGTCTTTTAGCCCTATTTTATATGATCAAGGCTCAGGTATCTTAGAGCTGTATATTTTGGTGCTAGAGTAAGATAAAGCTATAGTTAGCCGACTTAACCAGTTAGTTGTTTTATTTCGTTGTTACTGCTGCTGTTTGTTTTCTCCGTAAACTCTCAGGAGAGGAAGGGTCTTGATGGTAGTGTGGCATGCTTTTTCTGTGTGTGGCCTTAGTCTTGTTTTGTCTCACCAAGATGGTTACTTGGGAGCCAGGGTAGCAACAGCTATATATGCCCCTGCTCAAACTAACTGCCTCTGGTCCAGAGTTAGTTTTAGCCTGGACTTTGGGTGAGTGGGGCAAAGAAGTGATTCTCCTAAGTTGCCCTCCCTGGGGTGGGGGTAAGTTTCCATATCTTTTGTTGGACGGCAGGGGTGTTCTTTCTGTTTGCTTAGTTCTCAGCTGGGACTGTGATAAGAGTTTTTCACACCTTGTTACGTGGCCTGTGACTACTATCAAACCCTATTTCTGGGGGGTTTTAGGTGTTGGGGTTCGTTTTCAATCTTGAGGGGTACCTGAAGTTAAAAATAAAAATGACATCCCTGCCCATCCCCCACAGGCGTGTATACATATCTTATCTGGACAGTATTCATTTTTTCCGGCCCCGCTGCCTCCGGACAGCTGTTTACCATGAGATCCTCATTGGATATCTAGAGTATGTGAAGAAGTTGGGGTGAGTCTGGATTGGCTATTCAGAGTCAATAAAAACATTTTTGTCTATTTTGTAAAAAGTAAGTTTTTCTTATTTAGTTTTATGTGTTTTATTCTAACATATCAAGGTTGGTTCAGAAATTTGCTGCGGTCCCCATGTGTCTGACCCCAGAGCGCAGTGTCCATTCTGCCATTGCTTGCTTTTCCTTTTCTTCCCACTTCATTGAGGCATAATCTTCATATCATGTTACTGCCTCTATTTCAGGTCTTGGAGTCTATGGTTTTTAGTGTTCTTAATTGGTGTAACTATTCCCTTTAATCAGTCTGCAAGTACCCTCACTCCTGCAGAGCCCTGTGCCCTCTCACTGTCCTGCCCCTGCCTGCAGACGACCACTCATCGACTTTGTGTCTGTATATTTGTCTTTCCTGGTCTTCTGTTAGAATTGGCAATCATGATTCAATACACAGTGTTTCTGTTTTTATACCACACTTGTCACATTCTTTTCCCAAACCTAAAAGTGTTTGCTTAAGTGCCTTACACAGAGTGGCTAAGATTTGTTTGACATGAATTACTTGCCTGAGCTGCCTTTCCAGTGTACACAGGAGGAAGTAAGGAGGAAACCGGTGTTTCACATCCCTTAACTGTGCCCTGCCAGGCTCAGCTCCATGCATTTCTGAGAGCAAAGTGCTCCAAACTGAATCTAGGGTTGAATTTGCAAGTGATGATGATAATGCCTCCACTCCCACCCCATTTGCATACTGGTTTGGAGTCCAAGTATCTTATAAGAATTATATTAGCATTGTGGTCTTTTATTTTTGTCTATCCTCATATTTATTTCTGTTCTTTCTTTAGCTCATTAAGTTCTTAAGCTACAGTTCATCAAAGGTAGATCTGAATTCACTGACACTTCTGTCTGGCTTTCTTCATATCTATCCTATAGGTATGTGACAGGACACATTTGGGCCTGTCCTCCAAGTGAAGGAGATGACTATATCTTTCATTGCCATCCCCCTGACCAGAAAATCCCCAAACCAAAACGACTACAGGAGTGGTACAAGAAGATGCTGGACAAGGCATTCGCAGAGAGGATCATTAATGACTATAAGGTACTCCTGCTGAAGGAAGGTGCTGGGATTGCCGCAGCTGATTGACATACATTGTGTATTTTTTTCTGCCACTCTGCTTTATAATTATGATCATTTACAAGAAATAGAAAGCAAGAGCCTGGAAGCATCTGGTGAAACTGCAGAATCAACTGTTCAGTTGGTCAAAGCAGTGGCCTTTCGGTCAACACCCCCAGGGACCTCACCCCACTTCTATTCTGCTTCCTCCCAGGACATCTTCAAACAAGCCAACGAAGACAGGCTCACGAGTGCCAAGGAGTTGCCCTATTTTGAAGGGGATTTCTGGCCTAATGTGTTGGAAGAAAGCATTAAGGAGCTAGAACAAGAAGAAGAAGAGAGGAAAAAAGAAGAGAGTACTGCAGCTAGCGAGACTCCCGAGGTACAGCCCCACCAGAGTGGCACCGCCAGAGTGGCAGGGTGGACAGTACTCGTTTGCGATACTGTTTCTGTGGTGCCGTTTTCATTCACATACATAGACCATCACCATCAACAATGATAAGCAGATGTGATGTCTCTATACAAGAGATACCTCCCATGGGGCCTAGTGGTTAGACCTGGAGAGCAGCGGGGAGAAGTGATGTCTTATTGGAGCCAGAAAAGTACATGGAGGAAGGTGGAATTTACTTGCAAGTGTTCTGAAAGTTACTGCCACTGAACTGCTGACCTTGTGCTAAACCTTGTGGCAG